>PVHY01007815.1:0-65200 GCA_004024945.1 Uropsilus gracilis | reverse complement strand
ACCGCTTGCAGTACCGCCGGTACCGGCGCGGAGCAGCTCCTCAGGCAGGGCAACGGGGACCCAGGCGCACGGTGCCGCGCCGCAGCCCAGGGCTCGCTCGGATGCGACAGGACAAGCTGAGCGGCTCCCTGAGGCGCGGAGGGAGATGCCTGAAGCGGCAGGGTGCTGGCGGCGGCGGCGGAGGTGGCGGCGGCGTGGGCACCATCCTGAGCAATGTGCTCAAGAAGCGCAGCTGCATTTCCCGCACGGCGCCCCGGCTGCTCTGCACCTTGGAGCCGGGTGAGGAATCCGGGCTGCCATGGGGCACCGGAAAGTAGCTGTGGCTCGCGCCTCGCCTTAGCTGGGCTCCATCTAGGCCGGGAAGCGCCCGCGGGTGGGCGGCCAGGTGCTGGGCGCCAAGGCTGGTCCGGGATGGGACGGGGTCGACCTGGGAGGGGAGAGTGAGGCCGAGAGCTCGGCCGGACAGTGGCTTCCCGGGGTGCCGAGGACCGGCTGCCCCCCGCCGGCTGCCCAGGCTGCCACCCTGCGGCCCGGCCTGTGCGCAGTCCAGCTCGCAATCGGTGAGCCTGGTCTTTCCCGTGCGCGAGGAAGTGCTGGTGGCTGCCCCGGCCGTCAGGGGCCGCGCTACCAATTGTGCTTGGGCGTCTAGAAGCCAGACTGTCAGAGGTGTGTTTGCTGGAGAAAGGCACAGATTTAATCCTTGGGGTGATAGGAAAGGCAGCGGCTGGGAATGAAAAACCGGGTGCATTTTCCCGGGGTTCCCGGAGGCGCAAGTGCCGGGGTCAGCTCTCTTGGAGCCTCTTGTTTATGTGTCTGGGTCAGGAGCAGACAGGAAACTGCAGGCAGAGATGCTTCCTCATAAAGTCCAGGAGTGCGCCTGGTGGAGTCAGCTAGGCCCTTTCTGCTGTCAGCCTGTGTTTATGCTTCCCTGCCTCGCTCCAAGCTGCATAACTCTGCGTCTGCTCCACCACCTGGCATCCTTCCCCCGGGTTTTATGAGTCCGGCCCTGCGGGCGCCTGTGCACTGAGCTTTCTGGCAAAGGGTGGCCGCCGAGGGAGCTGCCTGTGCGCTCGCTCCAGTAAGCTTAGCCGCTCACCTGTCTCTGGAGTGGCACCAGCTGGTTCCGGGCGGCTCTTACCCCCCCCCCAACTTCCCCCGCTCCCAGTGCCTACGGGGATCTGCTATCCTGAGGCTGCAAGGGAGAATTCTGCCGAGGCACTGAGCCCCAAAGGGTGGAACTCATCGCTGCAAAGAAACCTCGTGGTTTCTTTGTTTTTCTCCCTAAAGACGCGCTAGTTGCAGAGACTGGAGTGTTTATTCGTCTTCTATACCCTTAACAAAAAACCTTCCCACATTACAAGTGTTCTGTATTCTGAATCTGAAACAGCAGTGATTTATCAGATGAAAAACATAAGCCTCCCACCCCCCCTATTCAGTTAGGAGAAAAGAGATGAAAATGACCTGATTTCAGTTTTTGCAGGGAGGCGGAAAATGGTCAATTATCGTTTAAGTCCTGTGACTCAATTTTTGATCATGAGAAAATAGTTGTGGTTTTGACGAAGATCAGCCGTGTGTTCCAGCAGGCAGGGCAATCGGCACGACGCCCAGCAGGTGCTCTGAAGAAGTCAAGGGAGTATAGGCGGTGTTAATATAGGGAACCCGCGACTCTCAGGCCGTTTGAAATAAGTCAGCGTTTGAAATAAGTCAGCGCAGGACCGAATTTCCTGGTCTTTGTTATAGAAAGCAAACGTCATGGCTCTGCGCTCCTCCATTCAGCACCCCGCATCTGGACAGCAGCCTCACAATGTGGTCTGTTTCATCAACCCTTAAATCTGAGCTCCAGCTGGCGGCACTCCTGTGGCGTTGTAGCACTGTCCTGCGCTTGGGCATGGCTTCATTTAAACATCTCACAAAGAATCCCAGGGGGTACTTATTGCACTGTCAGTGAAGAAAGTCTTACCTATGTAGGCAGAGTGAGATACTGGCCCTGAAGCTTTGGGAAAAAACGTTGAAGCATTCATTGGCTGATTGCCTGGCATTCATGCTGCAGCTTGCACTTAGAAACCTAGAACACAGATTCACAGATTAAAATCTTTCAGGATTTTAGGGGCTTTGGTACACTGTACCGGGCTTAGGCAAATCAGTCATAAATCTTCTGAAGATTGTTCTGCACATAGCAGCTCCTGGAGGGTGGAATTTGTTAAGAGACTTTCAGTATGCCTAATCTATAGTCAACACCTTAGAAGCAAAAATGTCATCATAAATGACTGTTACCAATTATAAAACTGGTTGATAGTCATAATGTTTGGTATATCTTGGTCCAGGGTCTTTTAAAGTAATTCATCTTTTCAAATAGTGACTTAAGTGTTTTATCTTACAATTTCAGAGTCAGGGTAGTAACTATGCAGTGTGGATATAGAATTTCAGCTTTGATTTTGTTATTTTAAACTAGAATTTAAGTGGGAATTAAAAATTCTCATTTATTTTTATTTCAATAACAGTACATCTAATATGGAATTCTGGGGAGAAAAGTCCAATGTAAAAACATGTAGTCTTGATGGTACTATTTACTTACTTCTATATCATATATTTGAATTTAGAGTTGAAGTTCATCTAAAAGTTTAGATTACTTGGGATTAGAATTCAGGTCTACTCTCAACTGGCAGTTTGTTGTTAAACAAATACAACATTTTCTTTACTTTTTTTTTTTACACCATTTTATTTTCAATGAGTAAGTATACCAAGATAGAATTAATTTTTTCCCAAAATGTTAAGAGTTTATTTATAAAACTTCCTTGTTGTACAGAAAGTACAAATACTGCTACAGTCTTAGTGTAATTGGTAGCCACAGATCATTGATTATCTGCTTCAGCAAGTCTTACCCAAAAACCTAATGCTTACAATTTTATTAGGACAAGTCCCTAAGTTTGGTGGTAGATTTCCAAGAGAAGCAAGGTGGAATGTCACAGTAACTATTTTTTTTTTATTTCTGCTTTTCGAGTGTGTGAGTATCCTGAGGTTTATATCATTAGCTTCTTTAAAAAAAAGTCTGCCAAGTGTGCAGTCTTAATTATCTCCATCATCTCTTTCTCTTTTCCTCTTCTTTCCTGCTTTCTTCTTCCTCATTGTTTTCATTATCATCAACCTCCCCATCCTATCCAGATTCTTTCTCTTCACTGCCATCATTATATCCTCCTTGGCATCCAACTCTGCCTCCTCATCTGTATGCTTCCTATCCTCCTCACCTTTCCCCTCATCTTCTTTCTCTTCATCTGCACTATCTGCTTAGGCATCTGATTCAGGGGCTTCTTTACCCTCTTGGTTGTAGAAGCCTAAGTAGATCAGCTGAGGCAGGAACTAAAGACCACCTTTTAGTAGTCATTTAGGTTAGTCATCTTATAGGTAAGCAGATTTTGGTTTTTTAAATATTATAGCTTTTTCAGAGGTTCCAAGGTGCTGATATCTTTCAGTTTCTTTCTATTTAAGTCTGGTTATGTATGATTTAAGTCTGGATTTGTGTGATTTATGTGGAATAGTTTGTGTGGAATATTATGTGAGTAGTATGTGGAATATTTTCTTCTAACATGTTTATACCTCAAAGATAATATAGTCAGAACTCAACCTTTTCCAATTTAGGTAGTTACAGAGATTTGTAACTAAAAGTCAAATCTCCATTTATTAAACTGAGAAATTCTTAAGTTCACAAATTCTTCCGGTAAGGCCTCAATTTACCAACAGTTGATTTGGAGTTGTCCTGGGCAGGTCTCAAATAGCTGCCAGAGTCTGTTTCCTTAGTTTCAGGTAGGTTTTTCTCCTTTTGTCCATGGTTCTCTTTTATTACCTCTTCAGACATAAGTGTCTGTGGCAGGGGCAGAGGAGAGAGAAGGATCCAAACCTATACAGTGAGGGCTGTTGGAAAGGGTCTGTTGGCAGTGAAAGCTGACTCCTGGTCCTGACCTTCAGCTTTTGCTAGTGGAGCTCACTGGTAGAGCCCCCACAACCAATCAGTTGTCTTGAATTACTCTTCATTACAATTGAAAGATATATGAAAATCTTCAAAGAGAATTGCTACGATTGTTCCACAAGGGGGAAGGTAATGATATTATTTGTATAACTTTTGATATGCCACTACCATTTGCTTAATAGACTTAACTGTGAGAGTACCTCATAAAACAAATTCCTTTTAGAGAATTCTCTTCCGAAATTTCACAAATATTAATAACATCAGGCTAGGGGATTTATTGCTAGTCATCATAGCATTTTACTGAGATAGAAGTAATTACTCTAATTTTGAAGATAATGAATTGACATTGAAACAGATAAAATCAATTGTTTTAAGTTAACCAAAGCGAATGGCTGTCTGACTTGATGCAAGTGGTATCATTGCTTTTTGTTGTGTTTGCATTACTCCAGAAAATTGTGGGGTCCACCCTTTGTGATAAGTTCCATTCTGTTGTGCTGGCGCTGTTTTTTTTCTGTTCTAATAATCAATAGTCTTACTTTTTCTTTCGGTAACATTGACTACTATTTTGTAAAAATAAATGCTTTAAAATATTCTGTGATGACTCAATAGAGTCAGGTAAATTTTCACTTTTTATTTTTAATGTAGCTTATATTCACCCCAAGTAACATTTATATGTTTTTCTTTTAGGAGTTGACACAAAGTTGAAATTCACTCTTGAACCATCTTTAGGTCAAAATGGTTTTCAGCAGGTAACTTTTTTTGTTTGTTTTAAAAATATTCTAACTTTGGTACATCTACAGAAAACATGGAGATGTACTCTCACTGTGGGAAAATTGCAAATGCCTTATATGTTATAAAAAGATGAGTCAACTCTTAAAATGACAAAATGAATAGAAAGCTACATGTGACTTGGGCCTATAGTGTCACTGGAAAAAATTGTACTTTTTAGTAATGATGCAAGCATGAAAAAAATTGAAAAATCCAAATTACTCTACATTCACAATACATGTTTTGATTTTGGATCTAAGGCTTCCCAGTGATTATGTATTACTGCAAATGGCTCACATTTGTGTTAGGGGTTCTTATGTGGTGGGGGTTGGCATGGTCATAGCTGTTAGCCCAGTCATATCTCATTGAAAGAAGCTTTTGCTTACCCCAGTGTGCTGTACAAGTTTTGTCAGATTCTGTAGATGTCAGGATGCAGAAATGATTGAAAGGTGGTTATCCAGGGTAATTTTTATCATTTTGCTCATCTTTTTTGTTTATAGTGGTATGATGCTCTCAAGGCAGTTGCCAGGCTTTCAACAGGAATACCAAAGGAATGGAGGAGAAAGGTAAGAAGGATTCACAGGGCAAGAATGTAAAAAAGATCATCACTCAGCAAGCCAAAGACACTCTTTCAAATGTCTGGAATGCCACAAAAGATAGTCCAGATTTGTCACTTAAAATCTATCATTAGTATTTGTTCATTGAATTAATACTTGTAATGATTTATTCTGTGCCAGATACTGTTCTAAGTACTGGGGTACATCAGTAGAAAAAAGAAAAAAACCCAAAGATGTTTTTCTTTACGGACCTTACAATGAATACAATTTAAAGTGATATGTACCATGAATAAAATTAGAGCAGAGAAAGAAATAAGCAGAGTGTGGGAGAATAGAAGTAAGGAGGTGAAATTTTAAATAGCAAGGTGACATTTGAATAAACCCTGAGGGGAGGAACACTCCAAGCAGAGGGGAATAACATGACACAGTTACATTTTAGATGGACCATCTGGCTACTAACTTGAAAATAAGAGGGATAAGGAAAGCAATAGAAGATTTGCAATAATTCAGTCAAGAGATGCATTGGATTGTGATAGTGGAGCTGGTGAGAAGTGTCTGATTCTGGATATATTTTGAAGGCTAAGTTGACATGTGTTCCTCTTAGATTGAAAGATGTCAGAAGGATGTCACTCATGACTTCAAGATTTTGACCTGAGCTATTGGAGTGATAGGATTAATGTTTACTCAGAGGGGAGCAACACACATGTGGCTTTATATTTTCATGTGTGTAGTTTGGGTGGTTGAGGTTTTTGTGGCTCTGTTAACGTTGAGGTGCCTATTATATACATAAGATGAAATATCTCATGCACATTTGACTTTAAATTTTGATGCTTACGTGAGAATCTGGTTGAAATCAGTGTTATACCACTAAATTGTATTCAAATAGTAAAACCTGAAATGCTCTCGTAAGAATTGATTTATAAACCTAGTCTTAATATACCAAGAGTTTAAACATTGGAGGTTCCTCAAAATAGGTGTTTACATGACATTACAAAATATATTTTTCCTAAACAGCTTTTCAAAACAAGGTAATCAAAGTAGTAAAATATCCAGTGACTCTAAAGAAAAATTTAGTCATTATGGAAGCCCATCTGTCAACTTTGTGTGTGTGTGTGTGTGTGAGTGTGTGTGTGAGATGCATGAGCGAGTGAGAGAGACAGAGAGAGAGAGAAAGAGAGAAAGAGAAAGAGAAAGAGAGAATGTTTTAAAGGCAGAGGCCACTCTCTATGGTGAAAAAAAGGCCCATTCCCTGGGTCAGGAAGATATGTATATATATATACAATAGAATCAATGATCAAAAAAGATAAACTCATGCCTTCTGCAGTAGCTCAGTTGGAACTGGAAGGGGTTGTGCTAAGTGAAATAAATCAGAAGGAAAAAGAGAAATATGGTTTTACTTACATATGAAATATAGGGAAACAATGAGGGATTAGGAAAAAGACAAAGCTTGCAAGTTGATCATAGGTCTGAGGCACACAGCAGGAAGGGTGTAGGAAAGGCATCAAAATAGAGGGAAGAGCACAAGGGACTGGTGATGCATCATGGGTTTTATGGTATTGGGAGGACTATAGGGATGACACCTGAGGGGAGAAATCAACTACTGCCCCCCAATTAACAACCATATAAGAAAATAAATAAATGAATAAATTTAGTTAATTTTAAAAAGACCCCATTCTCCATGAGTGACCAAGTTTCTTTTGTTCAAGCAGAGATAGCAATTGAGAGCCAAACATTACAAATTCATAAGATAATACAGCTAATCTAATGAATAGAAATAAAATTTGAGACTTTAAGACTTTCTTTTTGTTTGTTTCCTTAGCAGTATTTCTATAATGACTGGGTTGGTCACTGCTTGGCACATAGTAGGACTCAACAGATATTAACTGAAAAAATACATGGAAGGTCCCTCTCGGTGCTGTTCTGTATAGCAGACATTTCAGATAGGTGCTGGTAGATTGTTACATATGGACTATAGCTAGTCTAGGATCACCTCTCACTTTCTTATCAGGGACATTAACAAATTCCTAATAAAAAGTTTGGAATTATGTATCTTACTTTAGCACTGTTTTTTACCTGTTAATATTCTAGGTTTGGTTGACCTTGGCAGATCATTATTTGCACAGTATAGCCATTGATTGGGATAAAACCATGCGCTTTACTTTCAATGAAAGGAGTAATCCTGATGATGACTCGATGGGAATTCAGATAGTCAAGGTAAATCTCCATGGACCTGACCTGTTGTCCCAACTTGACACAAAACCTCCAAAAGCCAGCTGTTTCCTGCCAGAAGTTCACATCATCTCTTGGTTATAGTCTGAATGCATACTTTGCTTCCTCATTTTCTTTTTCAGTGGTGGTCTTTGAATTCTTTGTCTTCTTAAATTTAAATGTTGCCAGTAACAAGAAAACATTAATACAAACCTTTTTGAATTAGTTCTGGAAATATTTTAAGTAGAAAATTCGCCTGGCTGAAATTTCCCTGAAATAGTGTCTTAGTAATATTTATATTACAATAAAACTGGGAAAAACCTTCTTAGTATATTAGAAGACATTAGGAAAAAGAAAACAAAATATATTTTGTTCCATGTGTATAGGTGGATATACATTTGTAAAAACTAAAATCCATGTGAATAACCTGACTTAATTTAATGCTGAACCAAAGAAATAATTAAAGATACTTTTGGGGTAGAAATTGCAAGTAGTTATTTAAAATAGATTATCTCCCTCCCATTTTAGGATCTTCACCGCACAGGCTGCAGTTCTTACTGTGGTCAGGAGGCTGAGCAGGACAGGGTTGTGTTGAAGCGGGTCCTCTTGGCCTATGCCCGGTGGAACAAGAATGTTGGGTACTGCCAAGGCTTTAACATCCTGGCTGCATTGATTCTGGAAGTGGTGGAAGGCAACGAAGGGGATGCTTTGAAAGTAAGTATCAGACTGAAGAACACAGTTGAAATTCTTCCGAGATGTGATGTTGGAATGAGAGCTTCTCTTCCCCAGACCCCATCCTTCCAAGGTGTTTGCCACCCATTTGTCATTACCCATGATATCGTTGCCCTCAGGGTGAAGCCAGATCAAACGACAAAATCATGTAATTGCTGAATGGGAAGAGATTGAATCTATTTTTTGGTCTTATTTGTAAGACATCGTATTTTTAAAGCAAGTTAAATACTGATTGTATTAATCATCCAGTGCTTTATAACCAATTAGCTACGTAAAATAGCAAATACAATTAGCTTACGTTTCTTTGAGTTAGGAATCTGTGTGTAGTTTAGCTGACTTAAAATCACATCAGACTGTTAACTGGGGTTGTGGTTTCCTCTGAAGGCTCAGTGGTATGTATATTCACTTCCAAGTTTGTTCAGGTGATCATTGGCAAGGTTTAATTCCTCCAGGTTTGAGACTGAGGTTCTCCGTTCCTCACTGGTTGTTGACTGGAGACCTTTTTTAGTTCTTTGCATGTATATCTATCCACTTCACCAAATGGTCTCTGGTGTCCCTCAGAGTGAGAAATAATAAAAGAGAGCAAGGCAGAAGAGATTAAGAGATTAAGATGTATAGCTTAATATCAGAAGCAACATACCACCAATTTTGTCTTGTTTCATTTACAAGTAGCCAGTTACTAGATCCAACTCATTCTCAGGGGGAAGGACTTACGTGAGGATGTGACTTCATAGTCACATGTTAAAGATAGAACATGTTAAAAGCTGTTTACTCCACCGGTTATGCTTCATTCCAGTTGGATGCTTGATTTTTCATATTTGGGGTAATGGATAGTGGACGTAGGAGTGAATGTCCACAATGGAAAGTGTTTGCTTGGAAAAATAATGGAGACTAATTAAATTTATTATCTTTCAATTTTTGATGCCCTGGAACTTCATTAGTGCAAAAAATTCTGGGAACATTTGAGGTGAGACCCTGGTGATTTAAGCTTATAGGTTTGGATGTGAGTCATAGACTATTTCACTAAAATAGTCTATGAAAAATGAAGCATTTCAAATATGAAAAAAGATACTGTTGGGGAAATGTGGGTTTGCTAATTCATATTTGAATCTGTGGACTGCAATGCTTTGTGATGGATGAGATGGTCTTTTATTCAAGAGTTTCTCCCCTGCTCCCCAGCTCCATATTTGATGTTCTCTATCACTAAGTTGACATGGAAAAATAAACACATATTCTACCTGGCTTTATACACATCATGGTGGAATTACTTATAAATCCAGCCTGACACAATCTAAACATGTAATCACCCTTTCACTGTTTCCATTCATGTTGTTAAGGAAATAGCTTTGAGCTACTTGTTTTCCTAGTAGGCAGTGGTGGGGGCAGAAACAGTAACATGTCAAATATATGAGTTCAAAACATCTTATTAAGAAGCAACCCTGTTTACTTAGTCTATCAACCTTGGGCTGTTTTTTCAGGTGTAATTTAGATAACTATAAAACAGAAACTGTTCTGTTGAAAAGTTGGAGCAAGCTGTTCATTGGGGATGTGGTAGAGAGGTTGAGGAAAGGGATATACATGCAATCAAATAATGAGAGAACTTGGTGATACTGGAGAAACTAAATATTCATGTAAGAGATATAGTAGATAAAGTTGAAATTTTGAGAAACGGTATTTAGATTTCTGCTTCTGAGGTACTCTATAGAAAACCACACTGTTATCATTCAGGAATCTTACAGTTAGATGTTTAATATACAGAGGAAAGTTGGGTTCATGAAGAAATAGTACAGATGTAAAGGAAAATAATGGGTTTCTGTATTTCTCCAACAGCTGTTTTGGCATCTCTAAGTTGAAATTATTAGGGAAGTAGATAATTTATTTTAATTTCCCCTGATTTACAGTGTTTACTTTTTTCTTAGTAACTTTTATTTTTCTATTTGTTGAACACTTTAAGCTTCCCCACTGTTTATTTTTGAATACTCTTAGAAACTTAAAAGCATTTTTAGATTCACAGTAAAATTGGAAAAAGCAGGTGCAAATGCACATCCTCCCCCATTATCAACATCAGGCACTAATAGGATACGTTTGATACAACTGATCAACCTGCATCCCACACATCACAATCACCTGAATTTCATAGTTCAGGATTTCCCATTGGAGCTGTACAGTCTGTGGATTTGGGCAAATATAGAATGACATGTTTTCATCTGTATCCTACAGAGTCTTTTCAGTGTCCTAAAAGTCCTCTGTGTTCCATCTAATCATCCCTACCTCGTTTCCTGCAACTACTGAATTTTTACTGCCTTCATAGATGTCTTTTCCAGAAAGTCTTATTATTGGATTCATATTGCCCTTGGCCTTTTCAGATTGACCTTTTTCACATAGCAATGTGAAGAACAATGGTCCCCTATGTCTTACCATGGCTTGATAGTTTATTTCCTCTGAGCATGGAATAATATTCTATTGTTTGGATCCAATGGATGACATCATGATTGCTTCCAAGTTAAAAAAAATTATGAAGAAAACTGTTAATGGAAAATCTACATGTGGTGTGTGTATGTGTGTGTGTGTGTGTGTGTGTGTGAGAGAGAGAGAGAGAGAGAGAGAGAGAGAGAGAGAGAGAGAGTTTTCAGGTCCTTTGGATAAATAACCCAGGTGTGCAATTGCTGGATTGTATAATAAGATAATGATTAGTTTTAAAAGAAACTGCCAAACTGTCTTCCAAAGTGACCATACTATTTTTGCATTCCTACCAGCAATCATTCCTCTTGCTCAACATCCTTGCTAGCATTCATTGTTATCAGTGCTTAGATTTTAAGGGTTGTGTAGCATAGCTCATTGTTTTAATTTGGGTTTCCCAGATGACTGATGTAAGTGCCTTTTCCTTGGCCCATTTGCCATATGTGTATCTTTGGTGATGTGTCTGTTAAGGTCTTTGGTTCATTTTTTTAAAAGGTTATTTGTTTTCTTATTGTTATAAGAGTTCCTTGTGTTATTTATTAGATGTGTCTTTTGCAATTATTTTTTTCTAGCCTGTGCCTTGTCTTTTAATTCTTTTGAACAGAAAATTCCAGTGAGTTTAAATCACAGACTAGGTCCTCAAAAGTTTTAATATTTACAGATTAGAATATGTGAATCAAGATCTTTTCTAAGATGTTCCCTTTTTTAAGATGTCAAGAACCACTGAAATGACCTAGCAGTAAACACACATTCTGTTTTTCAATCTTTGCTCCATTCCCTGCCAGCTTGCATGCTCTGTGCTTGCATGCCTCCTTGGCAGACCCACTTATCTTCCAGGGCACAGAAAAGACAAAATTAATAACAAAATCATAGCTGACTTTATACGTTGGTGGAGAAGTAGCTATCTCACATACTGATTTTCAGCAAATCATAATATGCTATTTAAAAAAAAATAGATATTACCACCTGCCATGTGCTCTTACCCATAGCTTGTAGTCACAATTTTGACTAACTGAATAAAGATGGTGGTATATTTTGAGAATGCCCATCTGAAGCCTTTCTGTGGGAATAGGCAGGCTCTGGGAACCTCTTTAGCCTCCTCCGTATGTTAGGATAGAATGAAATTAGTAATCTGAAGAATTTGTGAGATAATTTTATGAAATAAGTAAGATTTTAAAAATAACCATTTGTTCAAATAAAAACTTGTCCCCTTGTCCAAGGAGAGAAAAGTGGATGAAAAGCTAATGTCACTTGTTCTAATAACCCAGGCTGGTGGTTAGTGAATCTTGAGATTTGCTTTAGTAGAAAAGTTTTAAGATGGAGCAGCTCTTGATTTCATATAAAGGTTGCGAAACTGCTGACATCGAGGAGTCAACACTGAGTTCCTGCTGGCTGCTGATGAAGCGTGTGCTCTGTTACAGCAGAGTGAGGTTGGGCTTATGTAATCATAGCTGCTTATGAGGTAAACTCAAGTCTGTGACCTTCCAGAAATTTTAGACAATGGCAGACTATGGGTCTGAGTTATTTAGATAATGATGCTGCCCACTGTTTTCCCATAGTGGAGATGAGCCATGAAAAATCTAGACTATTTAGCACATTTCAAAAATAGCGGTGATGGCTATGTGCATGCCATCTATTTGAATATGTTCTTGAATATGTTTCATTTAGTACTTGTTTGGATACCAGTTTTTTTATAAGGTCATCTTGTTCTTTGTCTTTTTTCCTCAGATTATGATTTACCTTATTGATAAGGTCCTTCCTGAAAGCTACTTTGTCAATAATCTCCGGGCATTATCTGTGGACATGGCTGTCTTCAGAGATCTTCTGAGGCTGAAGCTTCCTGAATTATCTCAGCACCTGGATAGTCTTCAGAGAACAGCAAACAAGGAAAGCGGAGGTAGTGATGGTTTACTGCTGTTAAGTACTTCTCTGATTTTACTGTATTTAGGAGACTAAACCTTGAGTAGGAAATACTTGAATGGAAATACTTGTTTTTAGGTATTTTGTTAGTGGGAGTTTGGTGCCCTGGGATACATTTGTAGAGAACAAAACCAGAACTGGAAAAAATAGCGCCACATGTTGCATCTCTAGCCGATCGTGCTTAGGAAGTCAATGAAAAACTTAATACTTTGGTACCAGGCCAACAGCTGAAATGGCATCTTGTGCTCTGGATGAATGATGGTGTACCCCTCTTCCCATCTATTTAATTTGCTCTAAGTTGACACCAAACCTTCAGACCTTCTTGCAAATCAAACTCTCGCTACGGTTTAGCACAAACGTGTTTTTGCCTGAACCATGGAGGTTATGCATAAGTGGAATATGTATTTTCATCAGGTTGCAGTCTTTTGTACTAAAATGTTTAGTGCTCCTTTTGTTCATTCTTCATGCCAAAGGTATTTAGATTTACCTGAGTGAATTGTCTTTCTGGAGAAGGACTCTTCTGGATTCCATATGGAGTCTGATCCCCGAAGGGAAGTACTAGGTTGAGTGGGATGGCCATGGGTTGCTCTGAAGGTGGCTAGTGGGCACTGACTGGCTCTCCCAAGGACCTGAGCTGCAGCTGTCATCAATCACGTTACTGTTTGCTCTTCCCTGACAGTGCTCAGGACACTCAGAACAGTAGTCACAAGTGTGTTGTATTTCTTGTAAATAGCTGCCAGACTCTGACCCAGATATTTAAATTTGGGAAAATGCTAAAGGATTTTGAGGACCTAAATCTGTGATTAAAACACCCTGGAAATTTTAGGGATACCTGGTGTCCCTAAAAATTTCCTTCAAAGCCATTTGAGTAATCTCATCAAATTTGGTTGTGCCTTGTAGTGGTGTGGATTTCATAACTCTTTCAGGGAGACTGGCCTTGCCTGTCTCACAGTCAGGTGTGCTTTCTGGACCCCCAGATACCTTGTACTTGTCTGCTGGATTGATGTCAGATTGCAGTTTCTGAACAAAGATGCTGTTTTGTCAATAAGACCTTTGTCAATAAGAAGGAAGAATACGACTGCAAGACAACAATCCCTTTTTGTTTTTACATGGATAAATGTACTTATTAACTATATTTTCTTGGGGGGTGGGGAGTCAGTCCAAATATTTGAGTTTTTCCACTTCAGTATATACTTACGCCATCAATGGAAATAGGAGGGAGCTCTGTGTTTTTAGTTTATTAAAAAACTGCAAGGGCCAGGCGCATTGGTACATGCCTGTAATCCCAGTGCTGGGAGGCCAAGGCCAGGGAATGTTTAAGTCTGTGGGTTCGAGACTACCCCAGGCAACATAGTGAGACCTAGTCTCTCTAAAATATAGCTGGGCGTGGTGGCACGCATCTGTAATCCCAGCTACCTGGGAAGCTGAGGTTAGGGAACATTTGAGTCCAAGGGTACCCCAGGCAATGTAGCGAGACCTAGTCTCAAAAAAAAAAAAAAAAAAAAAAAGACTTCAAAGTGAGCTGAATTCCAGGTCTTTAGTACTGTGTATAGTTTGGTTCAAATTATTTTAATTTCATCTTTCTTAACCTACAACTGTTTTGGGATTTTTCAGCTATCTTTCTGTTATTGATTTCTAATTTCATTCCCTTATGGTCTGAGAACTGTATGTCATTTAAGCGGTAGAAAAATATTTTGGGGCCAGGCATGGTGGTGCATGCCTCTAAGCGGCAGCCAGGAGGCCAGGGATCGCGATTTGAGTCCCGCTGGGAGCACATAGCGAGACCTAGTCGTAAAAAAAATAGCTGGGCGTGGTGCTGTGCTCCTGTAATTCCAGCTACCTGGGAAGCTGAGACTGGGGATTGCTTGATTCTGTGGTACCCCCGGCAACGTGAGCCTGCGGTTCCACAGGCAAAAATAGTGAGACCTAGTCTCAAAAAAAAAAAAAAAAAAAAAAAATTTGTAGTGAGCAATTTTTTCTTTATCATCAGCAACTGAATAAAAATGGACTAAAGGAAATTTGGAAGCCAGATTTTGCTTTTGAGAGGCTAAAAGTCTATCTTTTTATCCTGTTTTTAGTCACAAAAACTTAAAAAAAATTTTCAACACCCTACAATAGATTGAGCCAAATTAGCTGTTAGGTCAACATTTTTGAACTATCACAAGGAATTTTTAACATTAGTTTCACCTAACTTTCATTAGTTTTTTAATTTCAAGACTAAAAAAATTCTAAATACACTATGTCCTTCCAGAAAATGGAAGGAAAATAGGAGAAAAGAATCATAATTAAAGTGATGATAACATCACTCAGGAAATGTAACATTTGGGGAGAAAGGGAAGACTAAAAGAGGGTATTTTTGTTTCTTACAAGTCATTAATTCTGAAAACAAAATGTAGAATGTTTGTTTTCTTTCAGGCGGATATGAGCCCCCACTTACGAATGTCTTCACGATGCAGTGGTTTCTGACTCTGTTTGCTACGTGCCTCCCCAACCACACTGTTTTAAAGATTTGGGATTCTGTCTTTTTTGAAGGCTCGGAGATCATCTTACGGGTGTCACTGGCCATCTGGGCAAAGCTGGGAGAGTAAGTGATTTTGCCTTCTGTTCTGTGACAGTGCTGAGGGCTTTAAGTAATTTTTGTGTTCGCACATGTAAAACACCAATATTTAGGTGTGAAGAACGAGACAGTTGTGAATTTCATTCAATTGCTATAACCTTCCGAGATCTTAACTGACTCTTTCTTGATTATTGCAGGCCAGAGGGGATCTTTTTCAGAGCAGGGAGCAGGCTTTTTCAGAGCTGTAGGTTATTCTACACCTCTTCAGTGGTAGTGTCCAGGTTGGTTTACTCTTTGTCAGTATCTCTTTGGACACAAATAGAGAGGAAGGAGAGAAACTTAGATGGAAGACCTAGAGAGGAGTAGGTGGATTTGTTGGTTAGTATTACAATTTACCTAATAGAAACCTTTTGCTATTTGTTTATATTTTTTTCCTTTTAAGACTGTGATAAAATTAATTGAGATAATACATATAAAGTATCTAGCTGGGTTATAGTAGAACACATGGAACTTCTTTGCTCTCATCAAGAATTAATTCAATGTAGAAATCTATTGCTACCAAACATCCTACCAGATGGCTTTTACTAGAAGCAAGGCTGCAAAAATGGTGTTTTTACCCATCTTTACTATATTATGACTACTGCATTAAAATTCTGTCGTTAGGATAATGGAAGAACCATTAGGGTAGAACTGTTATTGCTAAACTTAAGATGCAGAGACATTTTTAATGTTTCTTTCCTAGAAGTGTAGATGATTTGAGTGGGTACCCATAGGTAACATGTCAGAAAACTAATAAAGTGCTGCCAGTATTTGTTTCAAAATCCTTTTAACTAGCTTTTTATTTGTGATAAGTTGTTTCCTGAGAGACTTGTGACATTTTTCACTTTTTGCAAGATCTACACTATCAATTTAGGAATGAAAAAAAAATTGTTATTGCATGTAAGTGTTTTTAGGTGTCTCTTTTGCTTTTGTTTTATTATACATTATTTTTCAACTAGGCAAATCACTTCATCTGTGGGGGATTTGATGTGCTAGTATCTTTACAGTTTTTTCCAGTGTATACCTCTTAGTTGTCATGTTTTTCCAGCTTGTAAGTTCTAAGTTCTTTGAACTTTAATGGTTTCTTTGTGTGTGACAGTTCAGCTACTAAGTTACTAGTTTACGGGATTAAAATAGTAAATTTACCTTATGCTGCAAATTTCCTTACTGTATGCTGAAGTTGTAGTCACTTTTATGTTAGTTCTTAATTATGGGACAAGAGGAAAAGTTTCAGAATTTATTTTCCATGTGTCCATTATCTAAATATCAGAATTTGTTGTATGGTCATGCTAGGGATTCTACACTGGTTAGTAGCTAATTTATGCACTGTTTAGTAGCTAAATTAAATATGAATGTTCATTAAATGTTTGCAATAGACAGGTAGTGTTTTAGGCATTCTAAATATGAGATTAACTAACTCATTTATTCCTCACTGTTATCTTAAGGGGTTGATATGGTAGTTATTCTTACCCTTATTTTACAGATGTGGAAACTGAAGCATAGAAAAGGAAAATAAATTGCCCAGTCACCCAGTTAAGAAATGAAAGAACCTGACTTTTATTGTATTATTTGTATTGAGATAGCAATAGTATGCAACATTATATATAATTTAAAGGCACGGGTTTATGACTGTTCAGATATGTTACAATATCACCTCTAATTGGCTTACAACACTGTGTATAATTTAAAAGCATAGGTTTATGACTCCTCAAATATGTGTTACAATATAACCTCTACCACCATAGCATCCATAATCCTCCACCTGAGTCCAAGAACCTGCCTCCCCTTCTGGTAGCTTTGGTAATGCTGTCAGATTTCTAGGGTTTGTTTTGTTTAGTTTTTCTGTTCATTTGTTTTGTTTCTTTTTATTCCCCATATGCATGAAATCATCTGGTATTTTTCTTCCTCCTCCTGACTTATTTTGCTTAGCATAAACTCAGTTTCATTGTCACAAATGTCAAGATTTCATATTTTTAATAGCTGAGTAGTAGTCCATTGTATATAAATACTACATCTTCTTAATCTTCCCATCTGTCCTTGGATACTTAGGTTGTGTCTATAGCTTAACTACTGACAGTAGTGTTATAACCATCATAGGAGTGCATATAGCCTTTCAACTAGTGTGTTTTGCCTCTTTCTGGTAGCTATCTAGGAGAGATATTGTTGGTATGCAAGGTAGATTTATATTAAAATTCTTTGAGAAACCTCCATATTGGTTTCCACAGGGGCTGCAGCATTCCTACCAACAATGTACAACAGTTTGAAAACCCTGATTTTAAACGCAGATGTCATGACTTTAGTCTGTGCTTTTAAAGATGTGAATCCCCTGATAATAAAGTGTGTAGTTTAGGGAGTATGTGAATTAGGGAGTGTGTTGGAATTCTAAATGCCTTAGGGCCTTTGCTCACTATAATTGTACATATTTTGGACACAGCTTATTAGGTAAAAGGAAAGGCAACATACATCTCCAAGAGCACATGAACTGTGACTCTATCAGGTGGCTTACATACATGATTTCAGCTGATTCTCCATTAGACTGGGGGTAGTAGGTAGGATTATTCTCCCTGTCTTTTTAAGTGTGAAAACCATCTAGTTTATGGTCAGACAGTTAATGAGTAGCAGAACTGGCACTTAACACTATATTTTTTGGTATTCTTCCCCACAAATTATCTTTAGAAAAACATAAACTACTGGTATATTGGCAATCTCCAATTTATGTTTAGCGGACTAGTATATGTACCCTTCCTTATGCTTATCCACAAGAAGATGTGGTATGTATTCCATGTATGCAATGCATTGCTGCTCAGTGGTCAAAAAAGGTAAACTCATGCCTTTTGTAGCAATATGAATTGACCTAGAATGGATTATGCTAAGTAAAATATGTTAGAAGGAAAAAGTGAAGTATCAGATGGTTTTAGTTGTATGTGAAATATAGAGAAACCCAACAAAGGGTAAGGAAAAAGACAAAACTAGCAAGCTGACCATAGATTTGAGGCTTTCAGGAGGAGAATGGGAAGGACAGAGGATAAAATAGGGGATGAAAGGAAGAGTGCAAGACACTATGGTGATGGGTCATGGGTGGTGGGAGAACTATGGGAACTGCACCTGAGGGGAGAAATGAAATATTGTACAAAAATGAAAGGTGGTGTAAGAAAATAAAAACGAAATTAAACAAAGCTAAACAAATGCACACAAAAATCATGTTTTTCCACAGAACATCTTTTTTTCACCTTGCTTTTGCAACTTGACATTTCTTCCTCTCACATCAAAGGTACTTTGGAATATGTAACTGTGGAGTATCAGCTCACCTATGCTGGCGTCTGTTTTTGCATGTTCTTCCTCCTTCAACCCACTGCCTTCTTACCTCATGCCTGCCCAGTACTATCTCTTCATTGTACCCCAAACTCATCATGCCAGCTGGTCTCCCCATTGTACCCCAAACTCATCATGCCAGCTGCAGACTGAGGAGGGCATATCAGTCCCCACTCCTCCCACTGAAAGACTTTTAGTGACTCTTGGAAGCACTGGCAGGTGAGGCTTTTGCTGTCTGCTCTTGGCGGTAAGCTAGCCTCAGCTCCCTGTGCTTGCTCTGGCTCATACAGTCAGCACTGGCTGGTCTTGAGGGCTTCCTGCTGTACCCCACGGGCCCTGTTGTCTCCCACATCTGTCTTTGGATTGCCTTTTCTTTCTTGTCATTCTGGAGAATATCTTTCAAAACTCATCTCAAGCACTATTTCTTTTTCTTATCTCCCCCACCCACAGGTACACTTAACCACTTTTCTTGGATGCTACATGCTTCTTTGTATTTTTGTAATAACACTTCAGGAGTTTTCTCTATTTATTGACATGATGGTGGCAATGGGATTTAATCTAGAACCTGTGGTTTTTTTTCATCATCATATATTTTTTAGGATAGCTTCCCCAGCAGTAGCATATATCAAAATATAGGTCTCACAGTCACTGGGCAAATAATTATCCTTCTACACAAAGAACATGGCAGTAGATAAGACATAGTGATCGTTGCTTACCTATTCTTCTCCCCCACCACCCCCAAGGGGTTAAAGTCTATCTAACAGGTTGCCAGGTGACATATTATTTATATGTCACATTAAAACAATAGAGATACCTCAGGTGGATTGTGAATTTGGGGAGCAATATAAGGAAAACAGGACTCATGCTTAATAAGTGCCTCTAATTTACCTTTTTTAAAAAAATTCTTTTTCTCCACATATAGCAGACTGTACAGTGAGTGTGTCCCAGGAGTTTGGTTTCTATCATTTGCTAATTTAGTTGGTTTGATGGTAAGAGGCAAAAACATCTTCCTGTACCTGCAATGTGCACCTGATAGTTGAGTGTCCAAGACAGCTCCTTTTCTCTCCTTTCTACCTAGGCAGATCGAGTGTTGTGAAACAGCAGATGAATTCTACAGCACCATGGGGCGCCTTACCCAGGAGATGCTAGAGAATGACCTTCTGGAGAGCCATGAACTCATGCAGGTAAGTGGGCAACCATGGCTCCACCATAGTTTGGAGAAGCCCAGGTACTAGGAGAATAAGCAGTGGTGGAGTGGGGGGTCTTGGGAAATGTTCTTGGTCAGTTCTCAGATTAAATTTTCAGTTGGCTAAATCTACATATAATCTGATTAAAATTTATCTGTGTCACAAGAGGGAGGAAGGAAAGAATTATACTTGTCATTGCTTTCATTCAAACTGCATTGCTTAAGAATCACGATGTGTAATCCAAAAATAAATTTTAAAAAACAAGCAGAAAGATCATACTTAATCACCAGGTGCTTATTTTGAATATCATTCTTAATTTTCTTAATGGGATACTTTTATGTTGAATTCATTATTTTGGGGGAGGAATTATTAAGGATAAAAAGATTACTCTAATCAACATTCTTTTTCCTGCCTGTATTTTCAACTCATGTTATTTTATCTTAACCATACATTTCAAAATGAAAGACATTTGATGGGTTTCATTGTTCTCTGGTACATTGCTATATTTCAGTGTCATATTTATGAAGTCATTAAAATGGACTGAGTATTGGAGGGAGAGCAGATTGGTTAACAGTCTCCTTTCCATTACATCCCATGACACAATTTAACCTCACCCACCTCCATGCTTATGACCATGCTTTCTCTTCCTCTCCCCACTCACCCCCTGTGGGTCTCACACATCCTGGTCCACTGCTTCATCACTTACTCTGTCTCTGCCTTGCTCCAAGTGCCAGGTGCATGCTGAATCTGAGCCCTTTATGCCCACCAGAACTGCCCTATTCACATGCCCAAAGCAGGACTCTGCAGCACATCCTTTCTTCACTTATGAAACTTCAATGGCGACTTAACTGCCACACAGCAAAGCAAGCATTTCTCAGCTTATCAGGCAGTGCTCTTGACTCTCTGGCAGTAACCTTTCTTTTCAACCATATTTTCTGGTCCTCCTTTTGCATTCCTGACCTATTCTAGTCAAGTCAGACTGTCTTCCCTGATTCAGAAATATGGGGACATACTGTCCTAGCCTTTGCGAATAGCTTTGCTGTTCGAATAACTTTGCTATTCATGCTTTGCTCTCTCCATTCAGTCTTTTTCTTCTACTTACATGTTGAAAGCTTTTTTCCTTGTGAAAGTTTAGCTCTCCTTTGTGAGACATCCTCCAATATTCTCAACTAAAATCATCTCCCATTTCTTGTGAGCATACATCATATTCCATCTTGATTTAAGACTGTACTTAGTCTCCTTGGTGTTGTCTTAAGTTCCTTGAAGACAGGAACTATGCTTTCTCAGAACCCTCAGCACTTGCCTTTCCTTAATGCATTTATTTAGCAAATGCCCCCTCAGCATCTGTGATTACTTTTCTGCCTTCTCCTCTTCAGTAAGTATCTGCTGAATTCAAACACGTGTGGATGATGATTCTCCTTTCAGATCCTCTTTGCTCTAACAGTACAGTCAGCATTTTGCTGCCAAGACTGATCGCTGCTCTTATGGTTTTGGTTATTTCAGTTCTTCATAAGATCTTCAGTGCTTCAGTAAATATAGTGTTTTCAGACCCTATATTAATTTCTCTGAACATTGAGTTTTTCTGCTTGTTAAGGGCCATCCTTAAATATTAATCAGTATTAAAAAAAATAACCTTGTGCCATTTCAGACAACATGGATGAAGCTGGAAGGATAATGTTAAATGAAATAAGTCAGAAGGAGAAGGATACATTCTGAATGGTGTTATTAATATGTGGAACACAGGGAAACCAAACAAAGGGTCAGAGGAGACAAATTCAAAAACTAACCCTTAAAAAACTGACTGTAGAACTGAAACATCCAGAGGGAAAAAGGGTGGGGAAGAGGTGAGAACAAATAAGGATGTACTGTGGGCTATGCTGGTTGACTTTAGGCCATTGGTGGTGAGAGCACCATGGTGCTGTACCTGATGGATATGCTTTTATTACTTCAGTTAAAAAAATAATTGAAAAGAGAGGCTTCAAAATCTGATTTTATCTTTCAAGATGAATAGAAAGTGTCCAGACTGTGTGTGTGTGTATGTGTGTGGGTGTCCCTGGAGGTCATGGGTTTCTGTGCAGAATTAGGAAGAGGAAAAAGAACTTTGGACCTTAGCAGTCTTAAGGTGAGGAAGGAAATGTCCCAAGAATATCTGTGGCACCTAATTTGGCTGCTCTCTGTAGGATGAATCTGGAGGGGTCAAGCCTGACAAGGGGGGAAGTTGATGGGGTTGCGGTGAAAGGTAGAGACAAGAATGGAACAGAGACATTATGGTGAAAATGGCAGAAATAGCCATGGAAAACAGATATGGGACAAGGGGGACCCATAGGCTTCTGGCTTAGGAAGAAGAATGTAAATTTATAGGTGAGGATAATAGGTTCATTTTTCCCTGGAGGTGTGTGTTAGCCGCCCCTTCTTTCATCTTCCAAGGACATTCCTGACTACATCACAAGCAGAGCCTGGTGCACTGACCATTGTTCTGCTCCCACCCAGTCCTTCATAGTCTGTGCTCTCTTTTGGGGCGGGGCCTGTACTTCCTTGACACCCAATCTGTGTACGTCTGATTTGCCCACTGGGGTCCTCCAGAGTCCTTCTCTCCCACTCCCACGAAGGCTTTATCATCAATGCTGTCTCTGTTTTCCCTCTGTACTTAAAATTTCAACACTTGATTTCATGCTAATTGCAGATTATTTTCCATTGCTTGGTATTTTTTTTTCCAAATAATTATCTTATTTCCCTAGTGAAGTAGCAAGTTCCTTAATGATGGAGCTTTCCTCTTACTCTGTATCTACAGAACTCCCAGAGTAGTGCTAAAAATACCCCTGGTTGCTCAGTGAAGACACAGAATCATAGACTATTTGAACTTGAGACAGTGATTTCCAGACTTGACTGTACACAAAGCATCTTAGGAGTGAATTAAAAGGCAGATATCTGACCGTAGATGGTTCTGATGCAGGTGACTTTTAAATAGCCCTCAGGAGAACGTTGGCTTAAAAGAAACCTAGGAATCATGTAACCTTATTCTGTCACTTCACAGAAAGAAAACTGAGACTGGAGAGTGAGCAACTTGCTAGTTTTAAATTGTCCAGTTGCAAGCCTGGGACTGGGGCCCAATTCCCCAGCATTCTGACCTACTGCTTTTTCCTTCACCACTCAACACACTGCTTCTACCTATTCAAAATGTGTATTTATAAAATCCAAAATCTTCATACGGCAACACATTCCATTAAACATTGCCAGAAGGAATAAAAAGTGTGTTGAGCTAGGCTATCTTTGTCTTATAGGAATTTCACCAGGTATTAGGAGGAGAGAGAACTGCCTCTTTACCCTGCTATCAGAGATTTATAGGTGGCAAATATAGGCTGTGGCTTGATTGGTTAGATTACATTTTTGTAGCATTTGTCCTGCAAGAAAAGTATCTGGGTGAAGATGAACTGAGCCTAATATTGTGCAACTTATATTTTCATGTTTCTTGTAAAGCATGTCAATAACAACAACAAAAAAGAAATGTAATACTTTTTCAGCATTACCTAAAAATAAATGTCTATTTAAATGTGATAGTTTGCATTTTGTTGGATTCCTTTGGCAACATGGAATATTAAGGAGAGGATTGGTGATGTTGTTTAAGTCACTCTTTTTCTGTTCATTCTTAAAATAAAATTATTTCAGTGGCTGTGACCCAACTATGGTAGGCCATAAATCTGTCAGCAAACTTGAAATGGTTCCAGATGAAAACTGTGACTGAATATAAGGTCTTTATTTTTAGCTGAAAAGATGAAAGGATTCAGGGATTCTCCCTATTTTGGTCTTACCCATTTCTTAGTGCCAAAAACAAAAGCATCCTCTTCCCACTTAAACCACATTGCTCCTTTTATCCTCAGTGGTCATTTAAAAATTGATTGGGGGAATGCTGATGAAATAATGTATGTATGGGTTTCAGTAAAATTTTTGGTAGTCTCTCATGAAATCTTTGAGGACAATAGAGAGAAAAGTTAGATGCTGTTATTAAAAAGTTTTGTAGGTATTTGGAAAAACCTAACTCAAAAGTGCTTGTCAGAAATTTACTGTTACCTGGGGGTGCTCTTAATGTGTCAAGGAGCTGCTTTGGACTGTTCATTTTGTTCCATTAGTGATGGGTGGTGCATGCTAATTCAGTAGAAGGAGAGTGTTTCATTAATTAGCGTTGTCAACAGTTCAAACTGTCTGCCTTGCAAAATAATGTGTGCCTATAATCAGAAGTATTTAAGTAGTGCCTTCATGACCATCTGTTGGAGATGCTCTGAAGGAAACTTCTACTTGGAAGGGAGGTTGAACTAAATCATGTTTCTATTCCTTTATTATCTTAAAATCCTGTTAGTGTGCACTTCAGCTTTAAGGTGATTAGTAAAAATTCTTTCTTGGATTCTTTTATAAATCTCTGGTCTACACAGTTGGAAACCTAGACCTTTCTGAGAATGGCAGTGATGAACTGAGGATACTTATGTTCATGGGTTGAACATGCTTTGAGATCTGCTAGACTTTTAAGTAAGTTAGTGAATAGATGAAACAAGTACTATAAACACATTTCTGTCAGGAACACTGATTTCTTCCTGAAAGTAAATTAGAGAGAGGGAAGAAAGCAGAAATAGAAAATAAAACTTCACTGCCGTCAGTTTTCTTTCTGGACAAATGCTTTGACTAAAGGAGTTGGCTGAGGGCCTCGACCATTCCCTCTGGGGCAGGACGGGAGGATGTATGGGGACATGTACCACTCATTTCTTTGTTGTGAACTTCTGTAACAAGGGTGGACAGGGAATTTTCTAATAACTTTCTATAAAACTGGCAAAAAGATAACCTGAGTAATTCTTCAGTTGGTCACTTGACCAGTGTTTTCAATGAGACAACTTTGGAAGGAATTTTGAAAGTTCTGTCATTAATAATTTCATGTTTTGTTGAATCCAAATGGTGTGGATTTCTTAAATGTCTGAACCAAGTTTCTGAATTGTTAATAAGAGAAAAGTCCCTCCCCCACCCCGCCTTAAAATAAAAAAAGGAAAAAAAAGTCCGGTGAGTGGGGGCAGGATAACTTTTTGCCAGAGAGTGAAGCCACATTGGGGGTGTGATGGCTAGAGCTGCTGCTGATGTACTGAGGGCTCAGTGGAAGTGCTGTGCTCTGCCCCTGAAGGTAGGATGCTGGGACAGGCATTTCATATCCATCTCCCTCAAAGGGTCTGTGTTACTAGGGTAACAGGAACAAGAAGGGAAGAATTCTGTGCTAGCAGGATGCAGCTCCTTGGGTGAGCTGTTGACAACCTTTTTGGACTTAATGAATGTGAAAATTCACTTTGACCAAGTAATTAATAGTTATTAATAAAATTATATGAGGTATTTCAAACATACAGAATGTATTAAAAAGAATAAAAAGCTGCTTAGCCCATCCAACTTATGAAATAAAACATGAACAACACAGTGAACACCCTCATCCTTTGTCTCTCATCTCAGAACCCCCTTTTCTGTCAGAGGTAATCACGATCCTGAGTTTTTTATTTTTTAAGTTTTATGTATTTATTTATATTTTTATTTAATTAATTCATCAATTAATTTATTTAGAGACTAGGTTTTGCTGTTTTTGCTGGTGGAACCACGGCTCACGTTACCCGGGGTACCACGGACTCAAGCAATCCCCAGCCTCAATTTCCCAGGTAGCTGGGATTACAGGCACATGCCATCATGCCCAGCTATATTGTTTTGGAACTAGGTCTCACTATGTGCCCCTGGCGGTACTCAAACCCTCGCTCTGGCTGCAGCTTCCTAGGTTGCTGTTTACAGACATGCACCACCATACCCGGCCTTGATCCTGAGTTTCTTACCCTCCATTTTTTTTTTTTTTCCAACTGAGGTAATTTGGGTTTACAACACTGTGTGATTGTGGGGAAAGGTTCACACCTCAGATTCCTGTCATCACACCACACCCACCAACAAAGCCCCATTGTCCTTCACCATAGAACCACTTGCCCCCTCCCCACCTCATCACACCTTAACATCCCCCCTCCTCAAATGGATCAATTCTGCAGTCAGATTTCTCAGGCTTTTTTTGATTTAGTTTTGTCAAATTTTTGGTTTCTCTATATTCCACCTATGAATGAAGACCTGCTTTTTGCCTTTCCTCTTTTGATTCACTTCACTTAACGTAATTCCTCCTATGATCACAAACAGCAAGGGTTCATCTGTTTTTTTAATATTATATCTATAGTTGAGTCATATTCCTTTGTGTATATATGCCACATCATCTTATTCAAGTCCCTTAATTTTGGGTATTTAGGCTGTTTCCAAAATTGGCTATTGTAAATTGTGCTACAGTGAATACAGGAGTGAAAATATTCCTTCAAATTAGTGATTTTGTATTCTTTGGGTAAATGCCAAGAAATGGAATTACTGGATCATGTGGTAGTTCTATTTTAAATTTTTTGAGAAATCTCCATGCAGTTTTCCAGAGGGGCTTGACCAGTCTACATTCCTATCAACAGTGCACAGGGTTTCTTTTTCTCCGCATCCTCACCAGCATTACTAGTTCTTTCATTCTTCCTCTTCTTCTTTTTTTTTTTTTGAAATGGACCATTCTCATTGGTGTGAGGTGGTAACTCATTGTGGTGTTGATTTGTATTTCCATCATGGTAAATGATGTTGAAAATTTTTCATGTGCCTGTTTGCTACCAGTATGTTTTCTTTGAAGACGTGTCTATAAAGATCTTATGTCCATTTACTTTTAATTGGATATTTTGTTATTGCTGAGCTGTAGTCTTTATAGATCTTGGATCTTAGCCTTTTGTCAGAAATATATATAGTGTGTATATTTTCTCCCATTTAGGGTGTCTTTTTGTTAGGTCATCTTTCACTGTGCAGAAGCCATTTAGTTTGATATAGTACTATTTGTTTATATTTACTTTTGTTTTCTTTCCCTTTGGAGATGAGTTCTCAAAGCCATCACTGGGGCTGATGTTATGGAGTGTTTTTGTTTTTTTCAAGTTATGTTTATTGAAGTAAAGTTGATTCACATTATTTTATTTGCTCTGAAGGTTATAGGTTTGAATTTTGTATATTTTCACACTATGTTCACCACCAGTGCCCCCATAATCCTTTCTTTTGGCATGTCTTGCCTTTGGTTTTTAGACATTTTACAAACTATCAGAAAACAGCACTGCTGCAATGAAAAATCTCATTAAAAATATTTTCTTAGACAAGTTTCGGAACATTAGAAAGGCTCCTTAGAATTGAAAGTATGATAAATATACATTTTGTGGTGAATAAAAAGCAGAAAATTGAAGAAATATGTTCAAAGTAATTAAATTTTATTAAAATTAAGAGAGCAGACAAGATTATTCTTGCTGATAGGATGATATGTAATTTTTAAATTCTGGCAAAAGCACAAGTGCCGTCCCTCATTTTTATTTATAGATTTTTAACACCCTATGCTTCCATACTCTGTTACTTTTTTCTTTAAAAATAACAGCTAACAATTTTCACCTGTGCCTCAGTCACAGCCATTTGAAAAGGTGTTATCTATGGAGAGAGCTTGCAACCACTCACAAGATCATCAACAAGACACATTTATGCAGAATAATATCCTGACATTAAATGGCTATAAAAATGGTCAAAACTTTGAAAAATAAACACTGCATAGAAAGATTATTGATGAGTTCTTTGTTGTGGAAGTGACAGGGAACTGTAGGTGTTGAAGTTAACCCATCCTTCCACTGAGCAGAAAGTTAGGTGCCCTAAGTCATCCATGGAGTTCATTAGTTGGGGTAGCCAGTCACACCAGTCACAATTGCATTGGTTTGAGGACTCACTGTTATGTTCATCAATATTTTGTCTTTCTCTAAAGCAGATATTGAAGTGCAGTGTCTCTACCGGCTATGTAAGGAGCAATGTCTACTTCTTCACTCAAATTGATAAAAATATTAATGTCTTTCCAGGATCGTAAGAATTGTGTAAGGCCACATTTCAAACTTGGCATTTTTGCTTTTGCTTTTCAGACTGTTTATTCTATGGCTCCATTCCCTTTTCCACAATTGGCAGAATTGAGGGAAAAATACACCTACAACATTACACCATTCCCAGCCACAGTTAAACCCACCTCAGTTTCTGGGTAAGGTCTTTTATTCCTTGTTTTCATGATAGGAAATTTAATGCCTTCATTTATTAGTGTAACTTAGTACTTCTTAAGTCCCAGAAATTTATTCAAACTTCAGTTGATCCTCGAGCAATGTAGTTTTGATCTGTGCTTGTCCACATGTACATGGATTTTTCCCTCCCAGTAAATTCTGCATTCACAGAGCTTGCTGGACAGGAGGAACTCATACATGGAGGGTTGACTGTGGGTCATTTGCAGACTTTGACTGCAAGATGGGGTTAGTGCCCTTACCTCCTGCACTGTTCAGGGGTCAGCTGTAGTTTGGTACTTAAAAATCTCAATGTCTCTTTACCGAGAATTTTGATTTAAATTCCTGAAGGAGTTCTTTATTTTTTCAAATTAAATAATTTGTTTATAGATGTTTCACATTTTTGTAATCCCCGGTAATTCACCCACTGTAATTCACCCACTGCCTTCCCTCCCTGACTGTTCCCACTCTTTCCTGAATGAGTTCTAAAGGTGAAGTTTACCAATAGTTTGAGACAAAACTGGAGGGATACTTAGCAATCCCACAATTTATTTTTTTAAATATCAAATAGTAACTATCTCAGTAATTAGAATAGTATTGATGTAGAAATAACTAAACTTACTTAAAAGACTGTACGACTAGAAATCAACAAATACATAAATGTAGGCATTAGGTAGATGAAAATTGGTTTGTGAAGTTAGGAGTGAAAAGAAATACTGTCAGTGGTGTGGGTCAATGAGATCTTATCTGGAGCAAAACAGAATCATACTTCACACCACTCATCTGTATAAATTCAGTATGGATGAAAGAGTTAAATGAAATAATGAAATTTAGCTGAAGAAGATGTGTAAGGATGCCTTTAGTTCTCTGGAGCTGGGGAAGCCTGAGTAACTTACTTAAAATTTAAAAAAAAAAAAAGACAGGAAAGTCAAGAAAATGGCCATTCAAATGAAATTTAAACCAAAATGAAAATGATCAAAGTATGGTAGTAGGCAGTTTACATAAAGACAACATTGCTTATAAGAAAAATTCAATTTAAAACTAGATTGAGATTATGAATTTTTTTTTTTTTTTTTTTGCCAATCAGATTGACAAATGTAAAAGGTTGATATGCATTCTGTTAATGAGGCTATAGGGAAACATACTCTTGCATTACTTGTGAGAGCTTAATTACTATAGGGTTTGCGACAGGCAATTTTGTAGTATTTGCCAAAATTAGTAATACATATGTTCTTTCACTAAGGAGATCTACCTTTCTGAACTATCTGACACATGCAAAACACAATATGTGTGAAATTATTACATCATTATTTACAATAGTGTAATATTGGAAACCATACAGGTGTAGGCCATTGATGACCTAATTTCAGAGTATAGACAGTATGGACTACCCATGTGCACTACAGGGTAGTGGAAATAAAAGATGAGCAAACTCTGTGTATGAATATGGACAGATTTCTTAGGTGAAGAAAACTGAGGTGCAGAAGAGTGCATATAATACACTGAAATTTATACAGAGAAAGTGAGGCTGTATCATCATACTTACTTATACATATATAAAGAGAATGAAGCCAACAGAAGAAATTAGTAACACTGGTCCCTTGTTGGAAGTAAGTGGGGTCAGAACTGGGCAAAAGCTGGGCAGAGATGGGAAGGGAATTCTTAAATATACTTATTTATATATACACATGTACTTTTTAATACATGTCATAAATCATGTCTTTTTTTTTTTTTAATGCCACAGTTTTCTTTGAATATTTCTTTTTCTTTTCTGTTTTCTAAGGCGATATGGTAAGGTCAGAGACAGTGATGAAGAGAATGATCCAGATGATGAAGATGCTATTGCTAATGCAGTGGGATGTCTCGGCCCTTTCAGTGGGTTCCTAGCACCTGAACTGCAGAAGTACCAAAAGCAAATTAAAGGTAAAGAGGTGGCTGCCTATTTAGATGATCACACGGTTGCATCTTGATGCCAACTGTACTTTATTGTGTCCTACTGATGCCTGTTTTTTTTTTTTTTCCTGACCTGGTTACTGCATTCAAAGGTCATTATTGAAAGTATCATCCTTAGTACTCTATCATTTAGTGGAATCTCTCTGTTTTATATTGTATGCATAATAGTTACGATATATGGATGTATTTCATTGATTTTTGCTTCCCAATTATCTGATTCAACTATATATGCTTAGTCTTAGCACAGAGCCTGGCATATAATAGATGCTTATTACATTCTATTTGAGCTTAAATAAGTTTATTTGCAAATGGCTTCTCTTCCATAGAAATACCTTCTAGATCTAACACATGATGATAGACAATAGCCTCTACCTGAATTTGAGTGACAAACTTTATCTCGTAATATATTCTGCTGTATTCTGCTGCTTAGCCATGATTTCTAGTTACAAAGATAACTTCCACCTACCTGTTTGATTGGAACAAACCAGAGCAAGCCTACTCTCCTCTTCTACTGGGAGTCTTTTCACGAGCCACCGTTCCCTTTAAATCTTTGAAGACTGCCATCATTTCCTCAAAGCTTTTTTCATGGTCCAAGTTCAGAACTTTAAGCCTTTAAGATATGACTTCTAGAACTTTGACTCTTCTCGAAATTCACTTCTCTACGTCCTGAAGTTTGGTAGTGTCCCTCTTATCTGCGGTGCTCTCAGTTGAATGTCATGCTGTGTTTGTTTATTTCTAGCGGAGTGCGGACTTCCTATGGTCAGGACATGGCTGATGTCATGAGCTCTTTTGAAGCAGTTTGTGCTCCCCCACTATGTTCTTTCATGTCTTGGGTGGTACTCTCTTTAGGATGTTTATTCTGCATTTTCTAGTTTCCTTATTAAAATAACATAGAAACATGCCGGAAGAATTGAAATAGATATCATGCAACTCTGCTTTCTTCTTGTCATCTGGTAGCTCTGTGCCACTTCTCAACATCAGGGACTGTGCCTCATTTTTGTTCTTCTTACTTAAAAGTCTTCCTTTGAAAACAGTATGGTTTTGAGTATTTTCCTCAAGTCTTAGCTTGTTTTGAGTTTTAACCTGCTTTTCACAATGTTTTGTGTATTTGTCCTTGGTAATATTTTCTCCTCTCATCATTATAAATAGCTTTTAAAAATTGAACCTCACAAGAGTCCTGTTCTTTTCATAATGCTCTCCACCCTCTCTCTTAATGCCTAGATCCAGCTTTTATTTTCAGGACATGGGGTCAACATGTACTTTAACCTGTACTTCTGAAGTCTGGGTATATGTTCCATTCTTCTTTTTTTTTTAATCTGGAAATCTGTACAATGACTTTAGACTTCTAGAATTATAATTTTCTAAGGGAATTTTAGAAGATAACAATGACCTTTATCTGGAAACAATCTTAGGTTTATACAATGAACAAAGGGTAATAAAACCAATTAACAAACTCGCACAGCTCATTTTAGAGCTCATTCCAGCTCATTTTATAGTTAAACTGGTGAGAAAATGCAGATCTAATTTCAGAACAAACTTGCTTTTTTTTGTGGTTTAAATTTCCCAGAGGTTAAGATGTTCTATTAGGTTTTAGTGTAATTCCCATTTACTCCCACTCTCCCCCACTGATACTATCTACTTGTTTCTCTCCTCTTGAGTACAGAACCAAATGAAGAGCAGAGTCTGAGATCTAACAACATTGCAGAGCTCAGTCCAGGGGCAATCAATTCCTGTAGAAGCGAGTACCATGCAGCTTTTAACAGTATGATGATGGAACGTATGACTACCGATATCAATGCACTCAAGCGACAGTATTCCCGCATTAAAAAGAAGCAACAACAACAGGTTCACCAGGTGTATATCAGAGCTGGTATGTGACTCTGCTTGAATAAATTTCATCTCTCTATCTCATCTACCAACCTATGAAAGGAAGACCAGATATTCCTAGGATGGCCTTGGGATTACTACTCACTGTGGCTCAATAGCAACAGCTGACATGAGATACTAGTATATTCAGCATCTCATTTTTAATTTTATTTTATCAGGTTCTAAAGAAGAAAAAGTCCAGGGCTTCATTTTAGATCCCAAGAACCAGAAGATGGATGGTATTAAATGCATCTTTACTAAGTGTATGCTGGAGAGGCTTTATACATTGTTAGAATATTGCCAAGTCATGCAATCCTTGGACTTGAGACATTTTGTAGTATTGCCTCCAAAATTTCAAACATTTGAAAATGGAATTTAGTCATCTGTGCACTAGTAAATTAAGCTATGCACTAGTCATGTAAGTAGCAGATGTTGTGATCATACAAAAAAGAAAAAACCCTTACTGTCTCCCTGGTGGGCTAGTAATGTCTTGGAAATCTGCTGAGTGCACAATTGTGATGCAGTGGGTAATGCTCTTTTCCAAGGATTGTCAAGCTTATTTCTTTTTAACTTTCAAAAATCCAGCGAACAATCTACTTTATTGGTTGATTTATGCTGATTTGGGTATTGGGTTTGTTTTGTTTTAAGTGAAATCCACAAAAATGATGCCTGTTCAGAATTAACCAACATATAAATTTGACATGTTTTTAAGAGGCTTGTGAGTATGTGACTGATCTTACACAAAAACTGAATTTGTCTTCCACTTAACCAGGGACAAGTAGACAACTTCCTTAGGTTTCTCATTTTATTCAAATCATTAGGAAAGCAAAACAAAAGAAACTAACAACTGTAACACTTTCATTTTCAAAATATTCCCTCAGCATCTCTGCACTTTGTCCTTAAAACCAATATGTGAGGAAGGTAAGGGAAAATATTCTGATATCTTTTTAAAGGGTGAGGAAGTAGTGATTCAGGAAGGCTTAACAATTTGTTTAGTATTGTATAGTGATAATGAATGGTCAGGCCAAACAGAATCTCTGCTCTGATTCTTTGTGTAATCCTTCTAATGCTGCACTGTATGAATCTTTGGTGGGATGGTGAATAATCACCACTGGCCCCATGCCTTGTACAAGGGTCAACCAACTATGGTCCATAGGTCAAATTTAGCTGCTGCCTGTTTTTTCAAAATGTAGCCATGCCTGATTGTTTGAATGTTGTCTATGCCAGCTTTTCACTGCAATGGCTTAAATACTTACTATCTGGTCTCTTACAGGAAAAATTTGCCAACCTCTATCTGAGATCATGGTTTCTGTGGTTCTTTTTAGGGATTGTTGCTTTTGAGCAACAATCTCAAACTCTGTTCTCAAACTTGAGGGTGCATATGAACCACTTGAGGATTTCTTAAAATGAAAAACTCGTTTTGGTAGGTTTAGGGTGAGGCTGAATTTCCACATTTCCAATAAACTGTTGCTTGGTGGAGGCCACACTTGAATAGCAGTGTTTTAGTCAACGGCCATAACCACCCTGAACGCGCCTGATCTCGTCTGAATAGCAGTGTTTTAGGGGAGATGGTGGAGGGTTAGTTTCAAGGTGGAAAGGTTGAACTGGGGTCAGTGGCATAAGAGCTCTGCTTCCGAGGCTTAAAGGAAGCCAGTACATGGTGAGCAACAGCTTCCCAGGTTAGGGGGGAATAGGAAATTGAGATAGGAAGTTGGAGGACAAGTATTTTGCTTGGGAATAAGTTGGAGATTTGGTGGAAGCTTAGATAAATAATGAAGATTTGGATAGGTCACTAAGATAAATGAGTGGTTCTCCTGTGATTATGCAGGTGTCTCTCCTTTTCCTAATAGACCTATCCTATATATATATATATATATATATATATATATATATATATATATGAGAGAGGACATATATATATGTGTCCTCTCTCTTATGTATATAGATAATATCTATATTATATATCTATATATATCTTATATATTATATAAGATATATTATATATTATCTAATATATAAGATATTAGATATATTATATATATCTTAGATATATTATATATATCTAATATATAAGATATATAATATATAAGATATTATCTATATATATCAAGATATATATAGATATATAATATAGATATTATCTATCTATCTATATATATATAAGAGAGAGAGACAACAAAATGGGAAATTACTAGTTTGAAGGAGAATCAGTTCACATGGCTGCATGATCCCCCCCCACCCCACCCCCTGCAGCCATTGGTAGCTTTGGTTTTAGAGAAAGGAATGTGGATTATATGCTAAAATTGTTTGCCAGGCATGGGTGACAGAGGGACTGGTATGCCCTAAATATGTGATTATCGGGGAGACAGTGGTCCCAGCGATGAGCCAGGCATCTCGCAGGGTAGGGACAAAACAGCTGAAGGGATACTCAACATTGTGAGAAGATGCAGGATTAAAGAGGTCTCTGTGTTCTCAGTATCGGGTATATATTGAGACCCTGAGAGCTGGAAGAACCAGAGAGAAGGAGACTAGCAATTTTTTCATATAAGGTAGATCTAGGTGATGAGGTCTAGGATAGAACTGGGGAGGTTGTAGCATTATGAGAATGGGACAGTCACAAGAGACAGTTAAGTCACCAAGGGAGATGGTAACACTGGGAGGGGAGGTAGTGGAGAGGAGACAGTTGTCAGAGTTTTCAGTAGAGATTGGGATGTGACCAGAGGTAGATGACAGCAGTAGAGAAGCGTTAAAGGAAGTCCAGCCAGAGGGCATGGACTAAGGAGGAAGGGTGTTTAAAAAAGATGGCAGGCAGAGTTTCCCTGCTGCTTCTGCCTGCTACCATCATCTCTGGCACCCTGTGTGTTTAAGCTTCCTAGGAAGTGGGCATCTGTTTATAACCATATCGTCATGCTCTCCAAGAGAACATCACTTTAGGTGCTTTCCAGCTTTCAATTTGCTTTCAGAGTCCAGTGAGGCATGGACTTTGAAGTGTGTTTTTAAACCCAGTCATTGGAGAGCTGTGATTTCACTGCATTTTTACCACCTTTTTATCACCTCTCTCCTTCTGCTGTCTCTCACTTCACGGCATGCAGTGTGTTCTTTTTCTGTCTCTCAGCAGCTGACAGCTGATCACCCATATGGCCGTTGTGTTTGTTTGACTTATTAGTTGAAAAAATCTTCAGAGATTTTTCTAGACCTCTGAGGTTGCTGCTCTGAGACAAAAACTCTACACAAAAAAACAATACGGAATCTTGGCTCTAATTAGAAACAGGGTTTCCAGTCTCTGTTCCTTTTTTTGCATTCTCAGCCTTCATCTCCTCTTCCATGAGGAGAGAATAGGCACCCCATGCCTCATAGTTGAGTATGGTTTTTGCTGCCTTCGGTCACATGACTCTGCTAGTACCTGGGGAATGTGTGTGTGGGTGTATGTGTGTGTGTGGGGGGGGGGACGGGGGAACACCTCTATATGATTCTGGTTCTGTGATGGGCATGTTTCTCTGTGGGATGTTTCAAATAGCTTTTCAACATTTCTTTCAGACAAGGGGCCAGCGACCAGCATTCTCCCGTCTCAGGTAAACAACTCTCCAGTTATCAACCACCTTCTTTTAGGAAAGAAGATGAAAATGTCCAACAGAGCTGCCAAGAATGCCGTCATCCACATCCCTGGCCACGCTGGAGGTAAACTCTCTCCTGTGCCCTATGAAGACATTAAGACGAAGCTCAACTCTCCCTGGCGAACTCACATCCGCGTCCACAAAAAGACCATGACGAGGACCAAGAGCCAGCTGGGCTGTGGGGACACCGTTGGGCTGATCGAAGAGCAGAATGAGGGCTGCAAGACCAACGGCCTGGGAGCGGCGGAAGCATTTTCTTCCAACTGCAGGGGCACGGCTGGGAGAGAAGACAGCGGGTCCGAGGGCAGCAGCGGAAGGACAATCGAAGGGCAGTCACCGGAGCCGGTGTTCGCGGACGGTGATGCTGATGTGTCCGCCATTCAGGTGAAGCTAGAATCCCTGGAATTGAACCAGAGGGATGCCCCTGGGCAAACTGAGTCCGAGGTGCACCTGCCCTGCCAGCGGCTCCTCCCCGAGCTGCCTGATGCGCCTGGAGAAAACAAAGCCACCAGCAAACCTCCCCAAGGCAGCCACCCGAAAACTCCCATCTTTAGCCCCTTCCCCAGCGTCAAGCCACTGCGGAAGTCAGCAACCGCCAGGAACCTGGGGTTATACGGCCCCACAGAGAGAACCCCAACCGTGCACTTCCCTCACATGAGCAGGAGCTTCAGTAAAGCCGGAGGTGGGAGCAGCTCTAAGAAACGATGACGACTCCTCGAAACCTTGGCTCTGGATACACCTCTTCCTGGTGATGTCAGGATTCCAGCTGAAGGATTCGAATCGCCCATTCAGAATGGATAGGTTCTGCGATGAGCCTCATTCCAGACAAGATGGGCATTGGCAGTTTTATAATGGGAGTTAGAATAGGGGTGTCTCCTCATCTGCTGGCAGTGGATACCGTGGATTCTTGTGGCAAAATAAATATTGTGACTTTTAAGCGTGAAGTTTCTCCAGTTTTCCATTGTGACTCGTTTAGAAAAGACTGTGTGACCAGACTGTTAACCCCTCTTCCTTCCTCTGGTTCTGAGGACCTTCAGAGTCTCTGGAGCAACACCCTGGCCCCACCCCAAACCCTGCCCCGAATTTTCTCATTCTCTGGGTTTTATTAATACTCAAGCATGCCCATACTAGCTTGCTAAGCCAGAAACTGTAAAAAAAAAAAAAGAGTTCTTAGTTGCAAAAAGCTCTCCCCTTTTCCCTTTTTTGTGCCCTGTTGGTGGTGGTTGGGAGTGTGTGTGTCTGTGTTTAGTATTTCCTTAGTAAGTTCTTTCAGCCAGTCTCAATTTTTTTTTTTTACTCTTACGCTAAGGGGCAGGAGAAAAGCCTAAACAGCCTTTTCTTTCACTTTCTGTTTCTCCCTGTGAAATGAGGAAAATCTTTAATCTGCTGAGATTTAGGTTGGTCATTGAATTGAAGCTCTTAGGCAGAGAACACAAATAGCAAATGCATCAGGCAGTCGCCCTGAACAGCTTGCTCATTCCACTAAGCTTTTCCCCAGGTTTGTTTCCTCCTCAGGTTAGTTTTGACCCTCCAGCAGCGGGGAGCCTTGCTGGGCTCCTCTGGACTCTGCCCTGCCATCCAGCCTGCGGTTCCTTGACCTACCAGCCTCACCAGCTCTGGGCAGATGCACTCTGCCTCTGCATAAAAGCCACAATGTACAGCACCTGCAACTCTTGTTACTTGAATTTCGTGCTTTCTTTGGAGTACTTTGTGGAGTACTTTGTTACTTGAACACTGCCTTTCCTGGAGAAGGCCCAGTGCTGTCTAGCTCTCTCACTGGCGAGGCTCCTCTCCAGCAGGTCGGAGCTGCACAGTTAGGTCCACTATGCAGATGGGAATTCTGAACCACACAGAAGTAAATACAAGGCAGATACTCCCAGACTCTCATGTAACTTTGCCACAGGTCTCCCAAGGTTTAATGTCTTTGTACACAGATGCATCGGCTGCTTAAGTTGCCCCAGCCACCACTGGAAGGTCATTCACTACTCTCCCTCCGTTCTCCAGAGGGCAGAATCTTGGATGGACATTTCGTAAAACCAGCTCTGACCTTCTTACCTGAGTGGGTAGCGCATTTTTAAAAGGCTTCATATAACTGCCATTTAACTGAACAAAAGACTCACTCCTCCACCCCTGCCTCCCACTCTCCCTTAGAAGAATAGACTCCGCATCTTCATCGTTGTCTCTGAAAGACCTTGGCCATGCTTGTTGGCAGTTAGTTGATGCAGCCAGTATGAACTAGATCTATTTCTGAAGCCAAAGCTGCAGTTTTAGAGAAGGCTTTTACAACAAGAGTTACTGATTTTTATGATTTTATTCCTTTGTGGTATTTTTACCCCCAAGGAACTGGAGATGGAAAGTATGACTAATGAGTTGTGGCTTTGATCTTGAATTCTGTGTCATCCGAAGTTAGTATGCAGCATCGCAAAAAGCAGCCATACCCTCAGCCTGTCTTGAGAAGGGGGTTATGGAGAGCCAGGCTCTCTTTGCATTTCACCCCTGGGACAAGACCCGTTGCCTTTTCCGAAGTTAAGCAAATAATATGACTTCTTCCATCTACTAAACTTCACAGATGAGGATGATTTCACCTCATAGTCTTCTCTCCTTCCCCAGCCCAAGTCAATCAGAATAGTCTTGTTCACCTTGAGGAACGTCTGCCTTGACTAGAGACTTGTGCTTGCCTCTCCCAAGTCATCTCACAGCCTCTCAAGGGTGTAGGTTCAGGCAGGTGGGTGACAGGGTGGAGGCTGTGTGCTGTGCTCTTCGGGGTTGTTCCACAGCTGTCTACCAGCTGTCTTAGTGTCAGTAGCACCTGCCATCCTTGTGTTGTTGGGCTTCCTGAGAAAGGGGCGCTCTTGGTGGCACAAGATGTGGGATAAGTATTTACTGAATGAAGGAATAACAGGTTTGTAGTCCTTTGAGGTAAAAATGACCATGCTAGGATTTAAGAAGTCAACAGATTCCCATTAAAGCTCTCTGTACCAATAACATGCATGCATTGTACCAAGTAATCACCATGTGAATTGGTCAATTTAGGAGCCTTGTCTATTTTAGAAAATCAAGAAGTCTGCAGTAGCCTCTACCATGCAGCATGTACAAAGACCAATGTGGATGTATTTTCCCTCTATCGGATACTGTTTGCAAGCACCAGACATGCATACCAAGTAGTGGTTTCTCTAGTCTTAGGTGTGTCTGTATCCTGTCAGCACTTCCACTGCAAGTTGACTCCTCCTAAGACCTCTGCACCTCAGTCTTCTTAGAGAAGAGGATCTAAACCTCATTTGTAATGTCTACCTATGGGCTGTAACTGTTTGGAATATTGTATTCCTTTTTTTGGTCTCTTGTTATTCTGAAGAACTGTATTGATTTCAAAAATGTATGCATAAAGGTTCTCATTGTTGTTGCTGTTGTGCTGTTTCTGTGTGAGTGCATGCCTAGAACGCTGACTGACATTCTCCCTTCTCATTCTTCAACTTTCTCCTCACTTGGGTCCTTTAAACCAGGAGGCCTTCCACCCCCCTTAATCTAACTATTGGGTTGCAGGGTAGCCTGGGACCTGCTGGAACTGGGCACACTAGCTAGTTCTGAATGACTAAGCAGGGAGTTAACTTAAGAATGTGTGTGTATGTGTGTGTATGCATGTGTGTGCAGTTTACCTGTAGATCTGCCATTTTCCTTTTTTTAGTAAAATAAGAATGCAGTTTGGTTTTCTAGTTTTATGGATTCTAAGTGAGTCGAGAGCTGTGGTCCAGTGTTCAGCTGTTCCCACCTCCTCCCATGCAACCTTTACTCTTTCTGGGCCGCTTTCTTTCCTGCCTACAGCAATCAGCTGAGCCAACAATTAAAATGTAATATTTTCTCTAAGTAGAAAAGGGACATATTTTAAAGAAATTTGGGAAGCCAGACACTGGGAACCATTTGTATCCCAATATGGGTCCTTCTCACTATTTTCTTGACACACAGACACAAACCATTTTTTGCAAAAAGATATATCAAGCATCCAAGTGTTGGCTGTCTTCCCAGGAAATTCTAGAGTCTGCATCATTGGTCCTTGTGGCCAGGGGGTTTCTGATTGTGGATTAGCCTGGAGAGAGCATCCTGGCACCTGTATCACCACGTGTCCTTGTCTCAGTCATGAGGGTAGAGGTGGCACTGTGGGGTCAGCAGCAGGCATTTTTTGTTTGTTTGTTTGTTTTGAGACTAGCTCTCACTATTTTTGCCCTTGGAACCGCAGGCTCACATTGCCCAGGGTACCACAGACTCAAGCAATCCCCAGCCTCAGCTTCCCAGTAACTGGGATTACAGGCACATGCCACCACACCCAGCTATTTTTTTGGCACTAGGTCTTGCTACATGCCCCTGGAGGGACTCGAACCACGATCCCTGGCCACAGTTGTGGCTTCCTAGGCTGCCACCTACAGGCATGCACCACCATGCCTGGCAGCTGGTGTGTTTTTAAGACATTGCCGAGTTGCTGTCCTTAGAGATTAAATCTATACAAGCAGTGGATGTGAAAGTTTGTTTTCCTACACCCCTGGGAGAGGCAGCGGTTTCTACATTATTTTTTTCTAGGTCCTCCAGTGTTGATAGAAGCAGTGGTGAAAGAGCATTCCTGTCTCACTGCTGATAGTGAGGGGAAGTTAGTAAGATGTTTCTTCAGATACCTACCAGGTTTCTTTTATCAGATTAAGACAAATGCCTTTTATTCTGTGCTTGCTAAGAGCTTTTAACAAATCAACAAATACCCTGGTCTTATCAAACGATCTCTCATTACATCCTTTGATAAGGATAGTACTTAAGGCTAGGCATCTTGAACTTGAGAACATAACCAACTTTTGTCAAGAAATATTAGCTACTTTACAGTTGAAATAACAAACATTTTATGTGCGGATTTTCTTGTTTTTGGTGGGAATTGGGTTTTACTTGAATGTGACTAAGGAGGGCAGCTCTGAACCTGTCCATGCATGCAGGCCCACCACTTGGCCAGGCTGCTACATTTGGCATGGTTTGGACTCCACAGCCATCTGGATATGAGCTGCTTTTCAACCACTATGTTTGAAGTTCATCCACACTGAACTTGGAAAAGCCCCACCCTTTAGAGAGGTGGATCTTGCGATGGCCAGAAACTTGAACTTGACTCTGCAGAGGACACCAGTCTCAGGCTCCTTGCTTCGCAGCACAGTGCAGGTGAACTTGGTAACCACTGTGCCCTGGGCCAAAGGCACCAGGCATATGCACTTGGAGCCTAACATTGGGGACAACATGAAGCCAGGCATGAATATCCATGCCACAGTCCCCTAGGGCAACCCATATAAGCAACAGATGGTGTGTATGACCAAGAAGGTAACTGTTCACAGCCAGGCACACTGGGTCTATGGGGGCAAGTGCAGATTTTCATTGCAGCATTAAATTTACTACCAGAAATTTGGAAATGCAACATCTGAGAATAGGGGAAATGGTTGAGGGAATATGGCTCATCCACAGGATGGGAAAGCAATGGTCTGTGAGTATTCAAGTCATTGAAATGGAGGTTACCTGCCATCCATGTGAGGCAACTGGAGTCGCAGAATCACCAGGATAAGCTCAGGGTGGGAAGCCAGTACTGAATAGTGGTGAAAAGCAGACCTGTGTAGTGGTCCTTCCCCAAAAGCAGTTGTGCTCAGAAAAATGGGGCCTGAAGCAGTAGACTTTAGGGATGGATCAGTTACCACGTATTCCCTGCTGAGGCTGAGTCTGCTTTCATGGTGCTCAGATGGAAAGAAATAGTAATCGCCTGCAAAGTCAGGCTCCATCTCATCTCTTCCTTCCTATCTGACTACTGCAGAGGCTTCATCAGTCTTTTTTTAAACTTAAAATACCAGAAAATTGACTTTCTTACTACTTGTGTTCCTCAGTGTGAGTTCACTACCCATTGGCACAGAATCTAACGATTCATGCCACCAGCTTTTGAGAAAAAAACCAATGTGTGAACGTGAGGTCCCTGGCAGGACCCTGGAAGCCAGGCTCTTCAGGCACTCTCTTGAGAATGGGGCACAGGGCAATCTTCATGGAATTGAAATATAGGAAATGCCAGCCAGTTCATGGCTTATGGTTGGTTGCTTTCTGCTAAACCATGGTATAAACTGAAACTAGATCCACTGAACTGTGAATGTTGTCCATCTAACTGCTAGGTAATTAGAGCAGAGAAGTTGATGTGTAAAGATGGTGAATGGCTGGCATATCCAGGCCTCCAGCACTGTAATAACCCAGGGAGAAAGCAGTTCTCTGCCCTAACCGACAGACAGGCTGATGAAGCCCCAGCCCCAGGACAGCGCTGCCTAAGTGGGCCAGGCAGCCCCTGGTCCCAACCTGCTCTAAAAGTACCCATCCTAGGAGTGCATTCCAGGGGGTTGTCCTGTAAATTGTTGTTTAATTGGGAGTAAAGAGAACATTTCGAAAGTGCAACAGGTGGTGGGGAATTTTATACTATTATGCAGTGCATGGTTGATAACATTTGGGAAAATCCAGTGAAGGAGAATGAACTCCCCTTTTAATTCGGTGTAAAAGCTACACGTACCCTAGCTGGTCAGGGGTTGTCTGGGCTGCTGCAGCCACAACTGCCTGGTCGGGCTGCAAGCTTCAACCACCATGAGATTATGGGTAGAGACAGAGCTCGTGAACAGTACAGACCAGTACAAAGGTTGAACCAGAAGGGGCACTTGACAGGTAGAAACCTCTTGAAGGAAAAAACAGATGTCTTTATGCTTCGATTTGGATTCTAAAGACAATAATGGGGACTAAAGTGTGAACAGGTGAAGTGATGAGAAAAGCTGCTTTTTCATTGGCTGAGGTCAAGTTCACAGCAGGAGATTTTAGGGCCACAGGAAACCAAAGTTTAAATAAGCCCAAATCAAGATACAAGCCATAGAGTGATAATTGGCATAGCAGGTGTTACCTTAGTGGTGTCTGGCTGAAGGTAGGATAGTTGTGAGCGTCTGGCTAAATGAAAGAGCAGTGACACCAAAGCAGTGGAAGTACTGGTGGAGCTAGCGTCACCGCAAACTTCCTTTGTTACTTTGGATGAAGCTATTAAGAAACCAACAGGCCTTAAATGCCTGAGGAACATGATCACTCCCCAGGGTGAACATTCCCCCAGTTATACCATCGCAGAGCTGGGGAGTAAGAATAGGAAGAGTTCTGCAGGTCAAAGAAAATACACACACAAATTATTCTCAATAATGTGAGAAGAACCTGGAGCAACAATCTGTCTGAAGGGAAGGATGAGGGGCTTCTGTCCGGATAATCTTTCTTGCTCCAGTTATTTCTGAAACCCTAACATGGTGTTGTTTTAATTCATGACATGTAAGTTTGGTATGTGTGGCTATTTATTTTTTCACCTAAGACATACATGTATGGGATGAGCTTTGTGGAATCCTATTTCAACAATCATTGCTCACAGGTAAGATTTGGAGAAACAGCCAGGTACCCAGAGAATTGCCTGCACAAATGTCATGTCACTTCATTTGCATCTGTGTTTTGAACAATCTGTTTACCAAGCGTGCGAGGAAGCACAAGTGACTCCACCAGGCGCCCTTGGCAGCTGCCTGGGGGCTGCTGTTTGGAGACTGGGGCAGCCCGCCTTGTGTTGCTGTGATGCATCTCCCTTCAAGTTCTATGAAAATCTTATTTTACCCTTGCATGACAGAGCTGTATCCTGGCATGGGAGCAGTTCTGCCAGTTTAAATGACTATTGTGTGAACAGTAAAGTGATTTAAAAATGAAAAAAGAACTGGATGTACTTTTAAAAGTTTCACTGAGAAGAGTCTAGAAACTAGTGTTTCAGGAGAGAAAAGTGAAGAAGCTCTAGCATGGTGCGTGTAGCTGATAGGCATGGATGCTGAGAGGGAAAGAATCACGTGGCATTGTTTTTCATGCTTGGATAAAGCCAACAGGGACCTCAGAAAAATGGCATTTTTTAATTTAAGGAGAAAAAAGACTGTGTCTCGATTGAGGGGAAAATGATGGCTTGTTAAGAAACATTGAGGAATAAGTGGATGCTAAAGAGGCAAGTTTCTACTCACACAAAAGGCTAATAGCCACACAGATTTGAATATGACTAGTTGGGCAGAAAAACTTTCAAATATTCTTTTTTTTGTCTAAGCAAAGTTTCTGCTGCTCCAAAGCAGAGATTTGCCTTCAACAGTCATGTGGTCATTGTAGGATGAACGAGATTTCTGGGTTTTTCCCCTTCTGCTGTTAACCTCTATGACCAGCACCTGGAATGTTGAGCCCTCTCCATGGCTGTGCTTACCTGGCCGGGGAGGTGTGCGCATGTGTGAGTGGCCTCACCTGGGCCTGGGAGGAGGAGCTAAAGGGGTAGCGTCACCGTGGAGGGGAGAGTATGGGGAAGAGAGCACAAGAAGAGAACATGGAGGGGACAACGGAGGAGAGAGATCCCAGAGAAGGAATTTGGAGATTCCTGGAGAAGTGAGGGGCTACGTGCCTCCCATCACCTCTGCCCATGCCTGCCTCCTTGCCTGCCAGCTTTTCTGCCTAGTGTGCCTGTGTGTCTGGTTCCCTGAGAGCATTAGAGCCTGTAAAACCCACCAACGGCTCAAACATTTTCCTTTGACTACTACACCCAATAAAGAACCTATCCAGACTGGGATGCCTGAGCTACAGTCATGCATATTCATATGTGTATATAATTGTCGTTGAGGTAATGTTGGTTTACAGTACTGGTTTATGTGATTTGGGGGTCTGGGGGTCACACTTCTCCAGATGTGTGTTACCACCCCAGGCCCATCTCCACGAATTCATAATTCTCTACCTTAGTCCACTGGGCCCATCCATGTTTTGCTTTCCAGCCCTTTTCCCCTTTCTGGTAGCCTCAGTTGTGCGTCAGAGTTCTAGGTTTTGTTTTACTGTAATTTGTCCTTTTTTTTCTTTCTTTATATTTCATGTGTGAGTGAAGTCATCCAGCACCTGTCATTCCCTTTCTGATTTATTTTGCTTAGCATAAACCAGTGATTGCATAAATAACATGCTGCTTATCTATTTGCATAAATTGACTTAATGACATTTTACTTCTGTTACCTTAACTAATTGCTTGAGAGTCATTCTTCTATTGCCACCCCACCCCCATCCAAGAACCTTCACTGCAAACATTTCGCCGCATATCTAATTGGCTATAAAGTAACTTGTCAGAAAAGAAAAGAATTTATACTGAAAGACATCATTAAAAAGATGTCATGAAGGCAGAAATCATAACAAACTTGAATTGTTTATGTGTGTTGATTCGTGGCAATACTGTACTAAGAACTCATTTCATTTTACACTAAAAGAGGAAAGGCAGAAAAAGGGAGATGTTCAAAAGGACATCATGAAACCTGAAAAATTAATAGCAAACTACAAATGTTTGAATATAAATGTATTTGTGAAAAATATGAATTATTATGCTTAAAAATGTCTGTAAAATCAGATTGCAAGCTCTGCTGGAAAATAGCAACATCAGTGTGCAAAGAGGTGTTTTATTTTTTTTTATTGCATCAATGGGTAAACAAAACCAAACTGACAACAAGCTTATATATATATATATATATATATATATATATTTTTTTTTTTTTTTTTTTGCTGAAAGGCTGAAGGTTTGCTGAAGGTGGTTGATTATGTTGTGGGGTAGAGGAAATTTTCCCTATCCTTTTGTTATCTTGTGGGTTGGTTGAGTAATGAAATTAATGCCTGGCAGATTTGGAGGAAGCAAAAATAGCTTAATTACTTGGGTATGGAGAAGATATGTGGATTCTGAAGACATTGAGACAAAATGGGAGTATTCAGGTAAGGAAAGGGATAGGTGACTGGTGTTTTAAGGAGAGGAGAGGAACGACTCACAGATGATGACCAGGTGCTCTGTAATTACACATTTGCTCTGGCAAAGATTGTTTTTCCTGATTGAAAGGTTATTTCTGGTAATAGCCCTAATTTTGGGTAATACCGCAATTTTCATTCTTTTCATAAGGAAGAAGTGGTAGAGTGGTAAAAGTTTTTTGTGATCTGCAGGACCTTAAATGACCTCAGCTCAAAATAATCTGCATGCCAGTGTTGGGGAGACCTCTTCTCAATACCTTGGGGATGTCTATTGATTAAAAATTTTTTTTTTAATCTAGAAATAATTTTTTTGCATTTTAGGTGTTCCTTCCCTCCCTCCCCACACCTTTCCTCCTCTAGTCACTCCATCTCCTCTTTCACTGCCAGTTGTTGGTCAATTTTTAGCCCATTTATTCTTCCTTTTCTTTCCTGGAGCAACGTTCTTTTCCCAGATGAAGATGTGTTTTCCCGGACACAGTGGCCTAAGCTTAGTTTTCCAGGTATATGTTTGTTGCAGGTAGCCAGTTCATGCATGTTTGCATCCTTTCAAGCCTGCCTCCTCCTTCTTACTGGTCATCTTCTCCAACCTAGTTTCTGTCACATTTTGCTTCTTCTTTGCTTTGTAGTTCTGGTCTCTGGCATTGGGAATGTTTCTCCCAGCTGACGTCCACAGAAAAGTTTCTTTTCTTTTCTTTATTTTTTCCTTCTAATAAGTTATAAATAAATAAAAAAAATATATATTTCACATCTTTGTATTACGCGGGATTCACCCACCACCTCCCCTCCCTGACCGCTCCCCCTCAATCCCCTCCCATTTGTTTTCTTTCTTTTTTTTTTTTTTTTTTTTTTTTTTTTTTTTTTTTTTTTTTTTTTTTTTTTTTTTTTTTTTTTTTTTTTTTTTTTTTTTTTTTTTTTTTTTTTTTTTTTTTTGAGACTAGGTCTCTCTATTTTTGCCTGTGGAACCGCAGGCTCACGTTGCCCGGGGTACCACAGACTCAAGCGATCCCCAGCCTCAGTTTCCTAGGTAGCTAGGGTTACAGGTGTGCACCACCACGCCCAGCTATTTTTTGGGACTAGGTCTTGCTGTGTTGCCCCAGGCAGGACTTGAACCATGATCCCCAGCCCCAGCTGCTTCATAGGCTGAAGCTTACAGGCACGCACCGCCGTGCCCGGCCCAGTCGTGTGCTTTAGCTTGATTGTTAGCTTGTTTTGACTTTTCCTCCCGGCCTTTTCTTTGTTTTCCCTATGTCCCATATATTAGTGAAACCATTTGGTTTCTGCCTCGCAGAAAAGATCCTTGATGGGGACAGGCACTGGTGGATGGTTGGCCAGGTTTGTTGTGAGGCTGCTGCCCTGTCTCTGTGGCCACCTTCTCCCTGGGGAATGGGAGGGTGCCTAGCTCACCCTGAAGGCATCTCTGAATCAGGAATTTTGTTCCCGTCTGCGGAAATGCGGCGGGTGTATTTCCGAGACAGTTTGTCACTATAGTTGGTCTCACATCCCTGTGTCCTATGGATCCAAAATGTTTGTTTGTTCCAGGCCTAATTCTTTCTCCTCACCTCCATCTTCATGTGTATCTGCTACTGAATTAGTGATTTTGTTGTTCCTGGTGAGGACTGACTGGATTTGGAGTTAGCCAGAGGGGTTGATTCACAACCCCCCCCACCCCCACCCACACCTTGGCCTAGGCACCTGGCAATCCCCCCAGCCCAAAGGGCACTCCGAGGGAGGGTGGAGTGGTCATGGTTAGCCTGGCTACCTGGTGGAGCTGGGCAGAAGCATGGGCACAAACCCCATGGTTTCAGGCAGCCCGTTAAGGTACGTCCATTGATGTTAATGGATTTTTTCATAGGGACTCGAGAGTTGACCAGTTCAGTTTTTTCTTTTACTGCGAAACTGCTTTACGGCCAATTAGTTATGGGATAAAGATGCTCCAGGCACAGTTGCTTGTTTGCTGAGAAGCGATGGGACGCAGTCAATTACACCTTACACCTTCTGAAAGCCTTTCCTGACTTTGTGCAAAATTCAACCCTCCTTGACAGGCGTCAGGCTACACTTGCGGCTTGAGAATCTGGGGTGCTGTTCTGGTGCGTGGGACAGTAGAAAAAGGCAACCAAGTCCACTCTCACTGGTTTACTGTGCACGGGGTGACAGGATGGGAAATGGCAGGATCGAGAAGGTATTTCGAGTTAGACACTGGAAACTCTTAGTTACAGTTGAGTCCACAAGACTCTGAGTTGGAGTTGGGTGAAAAAGAACGAAAGTGTAAAGGATCTGCTCCACCTGAATAGAAGAAAGTCTGTGCTATTAGTGAGTGAAGAGGGTGCAAGGGAGTGAGGGTGAGGTGGGGGGCTTGTGCTGGAGGGGAGGAAGGAAGAACATGGAGGGAGAGAAGGAGTGCAATGGCCGTGGAAGATGTAAATTTAACCAGCCGCTTTAGCTCTGTTTCCCTCTCTCCTGGAGTAGGGAAAAAAACGAGCCTAGGTACATTTCACCTGGGTTAACCATTTATTTTGTTCCGGTTTGTATTTGCTTAAATATTATGGTTGCATAAATCAATGAAATATGAAAGCCAAAAGAAAGAGTGGCAGTTTCTATAAAATCTGAGACCAATGCTTTGTATTTGATAATGTCCAATTACTAAAAAAAAAAAAAAAAAAAAAGGAGACATAGAAGCCTTTGAATAAGAGATGCGAAACAACTGTAAGGGGAAAAAACGGAAAGAAATCTGCGGAGGGTATCTGGTTTCCCAAGTGTCTTAAGGTTGCCACCCATTTAGGTAAAGAAAAACTGAACACTATAGATGACAGATGATGGTTTCCCTTATGCCACACTGACTTGCCAGCACTTAGTGGATTTGGATTAAGAAACTCTGACCTCAACATTAATAGTGGTATGAATTTGAATGACTGCATGGGTAGATGTATCTTCTAGGTTAAAGTGTTTTACTTTAGTAGCTTCTACATACATACATCTAGTATTCCTTGTACTTTAGTGAGTTTTTGATTTTTTCAATTAACTCCTCATGGGATCTGGTTGGTACAAAGGGAGAGTGAAAACACTTGGGGTTTTATTTATTTGCTTTTCCTTCCTAACTTCAAGTGAGCAGGGCTGTGATGAACTTATATAGCCACTAGATGGCACTCTTGATTCACGCAAGCATCATGGATGCTTGGGGTAGCAGCGTGCTGGGCATTTTACTCTAAGGTGTTGAGAACGTGAGCTGGGGCAGTAGGAAGGTTCTTACTAGCTTGTACATTTTTTTTTTAAGGAAATAGACTTGAAGAGTGAATAAATCGAGTTCAGCTGTAATGTTTCCAGCCAAAAACCATTATTTCTTGAAGAGAAAAACAACAAAAAAGCAACACCTCCCCTTTAAGACACATGTGAACCAGAATAAAGGTAAAGGGGTTTTCAGGATGTTCCCTTCTGCCATTAGCCTTTATGACCAGCACCTGTGGTATTGCGCCCTGGCCTCCAGGTGCCTGACCCTGTGGGTGTGCACATGCGTGGGTGGTTTCGCCTGGCTTTGGAAGAAGATAAAGGGGCAGTGTCACCTGTCACCAGGGGTGAGGAGAGCAAAAGGGAGAGAGCACCCAGAAATAGAGCGTGAAGATTCCTGGGGGGCTGGGGAGCTACCTGCCTTCCCGCTGCCCAGCTGGGTCTTGCCTGGCTTGCTGCTAGGTTCCCTACCTCGTGTGCCTGTGTACCTGGTTCCCTGAGAGCATTAAAGCCGGTAAAATTCACCTAGGGCTCTGACAGTCTGCTAGAACCAATAAAGAACCTACCCACGTCGGATGCTTTCATTATAAAATGCTGCTGCTTTAGTGTAGGGCACAGGTGTTATCCAGAGTGCAGGGTAGGTCACCCTGCTCCAAAAAGATGCCCCATTGGGTGCTGTCCTTGGCTGCGCAGAGAGTGAGTTACAACTTGGAGCTCGACATTATTCTTTTTGGAAGAACAGGTGGGGGAGGCGAGCAGGACAAGCCACACTGCATCTAAGCCAGCCATGGAGATACCCCCTTTTGGGCCCTAACTCTGAGGTTCCAGGGACCTCAGAGCTGAAAGCTCTTGGAGTCACCCATTCTAGTCTCCCACCTACTGCAAATGATTCTTTGGTAACATTCCTGCTAGATGAGCATCTGCCTATTGGACTAGGCTCTCCTCCTAAAGTTCCTGGTTCGTGGGGCACCCTGTTACTTTGTGAGATAGCTACTGAAGAGCATGCATTCCCTTAACACGAAATCAAATCTGCCTCCCTTCAACTTGCTGTGATTATCTTATATGATTTCCAGACTCTTCAGTATCAGTTCGGGATAATTCAGCAAACACGTAGTGTGTGGTAAATACGAATTTATCGAAGAGCTTTGGGCCTACGGCCCTTGGCTCCTCTGCCATCCAGGGCATCCTCTGGAGACAGGATCATTTCTTTCTCATTATGTCTGTCCTGGAAATGAAATAACATTCCAGGTAAGATCTAATCCACGCCAAGAATAGGCACAATTACTGCACTTTATCTGGAAGCTTCCATCAAATGAGGTTGTATTAACTTTCAAAAAATATTATGACATTGCTGGTTCATTTGAATTTGAGTTGGATTAAATTTTACTCAGGTCTGAGTAAAACCAGCATGATCCCATTTTTTTCTTAATTGAAAATAGCACTACAAATCCAAGCCTTCATCTTTGTTCATCTGTTCATTCAGTCAGTGAATCTCACAGACCCATGTCACTTAGCTAGGAGATATGACAATTATTCTACCTTTTTTTTTTTAACTCAGTGTGTTAACTGCCTCTTGCAGGCTGTGTTATTCACAATTTGAAATGTACACCTCTTCTGACGTCATCCTATTGCTTTACGATGGCTGTTCCTATTTATTCCATAAAACTTTAGAAGCATCTGATTTTTATACAATCTAATTCTTCAAGAGACATGAATGAAACTTACCTTGGGTTTGGGATTATATTTATTGTCTTGGAAAAAAATGGTGCTTTGAAACTTTTTTAAATTGTATTTTTTATTGAGGTAACTGGTTTACAACACTATATGACTTAGAGGTACAAGTTTATACCTCTTCAGATGTATGTTACCACCCCATCCCCAAAGCACCCATAGTCCTTCACTGCAGCCCCTGAGTTCCCTTGAGCACTTTGGTTCACACCCCACCCTTCCCCTGTGGTCCCCTCAACTCTATGATCATATTTCTAGGGTCTGCTTTGAATGAATTTTGTCTGTGCGTTAGTTTTATTGCTTTATATTCCACCTGTGAATGAAGTCATCCAGTATTTCAGATGGCTGCCTAATTTCACACTTTAAGGGCATACAGAGATGTGATTTATAAAATTTGGTACCTACAGAGGGAGTTTACTGAACAGTTGGGTATACGAGGGAAATCAGAAGCAGGCACCCTAGGATCATATGCTGGCCTACCCATGTGGAGTATTGCCAATAATTATTTTCTGGAACCCAGTTACTGTTCGGAGGAAATAGGATCTTGATGGCCCTTTTTTAGTAATAACTGCTATGAGCTTCTGATGTGGAAGAGTGTTCAGAAGCAAAGACCAGGCAGCTTCAGTTTTCTGGAGGAGTGAATTATTCTAGGGAGCCCTCTGTTGTGAACTGGAAATACAGTAGGATCTCTCTCTCTCTCTCTCTCTCTCTCACATACACATAGATTTTTCACAGTAGATTGGTTGTTAAATAGTTGCTGTTTTGTGTTTAAAGGGTTGTGCTGTGAAGTATGGAGTTCAAGGTATCTTACTCTCTCCCATCAGCTCTGGTCCTTAGCTACTCATCTGGTAAATAAGATTAATAGTGAGATAATGTTGCAATTATTATTGCAATAATAATTGTAATTATTTTTGGTATATATTATGTGCACCAATTTGGTTTTCTCCACACCTATGTTTTATTCATCTAATACCTCTAATTCACCTTTCACCTTTACTTGGCTAAACTGTGATACAATAATAAATAGCAAAGTAGATGGGAATTAAACAGGCAGAACTTACAGCCATAGACCAGAATGTGATAAGTTAAATGGGCTCTGAAGTACAGTGATGACATAAATACTTACATGGTGTGCTGCATTTCAGTAGAAAGAGCTTGCATCTACATTTCCTGGGTAAGTCCAGGTGTAGAGAGAAAGAAACCTTTGCCTCACAGATTTTAGTTCACCGATAGGTTCTAGGACCTAGCTCTTTGTTGGTTCACCTCCTGCCTCCCAAATTGCTGTTTTTCAGTCTCCTTTGCAGATTCCTTTTCTTTTTATTCACTTAATAGTGCTGTGCCCTGGGGCAGAGCCCTCGGGTTCAGTTCTCTTTATCTACTCCCTGAGTGACCTTGTTGCAGGCTCAGGTATTTAAATGCCATCTGTGTGCCAACATCTCCCCCAGTTTCTGTCTTCAGTTCACAACTCCTGCTGAGTTCTAGACCTGCTGCTCCAACTGCCTCACAGCATCTCCCCTGGATGTCTAAGAACATCCAAATGTGAACTCCTGATCCTTCTTTCCAAGCCTGCTTCCCTTCAGTTTCTCTTCTCAGTTAATGATAACTGAGAGTAGTGGCTTACAAGATCAGAGCGCTAATACGTCCAGATCACATTGGATTTGTAAGGACTGGGTTTTCTTTGAGTGAGATAAGATACAGAAGGATTTTGAGCAAGAAATGAAAGGGTCAGGCTTAAATAGTAAAAGGATCATTCTTGCCACCTTTTTGAGAACAGTCTGCAGGAGATAAGGATGTAATCAGAGAGACCAGTTAGGAGCAGGTCAGGGTAGATGGTGAGAAGTGGTTAGAATCTAGACTTGTTTCAAGGGTAGAGTTAATAGGATTTCTTGGCAGGGTTTAGGATATGAAAAAAATAAGTCAAGGATGACTCCCAGACTTTTAGTCTGAGCAATTGGAAGGGTGGAATTACCTTCCACTGAGATGGGAGATCTGCTTGCTGAGTTTGGGGTTTCTATTAGATATTGAATGAAATGTTTTGATGGGAAATTGACTGTTCTAATCTGCAGTTCAGAAGAGAGTTCTGGACTGGACATATAAATTTGGGTATGACTGGCATAGAGGTAGAATTTAAGCCTCACAACTGGAAGAAATCACCAAAGATAGTTAGAAGAATTTCCTTTGGATGGCAAGAATGAATCTCAACTAGAGGTGATTCTTTTCCTTCACCAGGTGATGCGTGCCCATGTCTAGAAACATTGGATTGTCACAACTGGGGTGAAGAACAGCTGCTAGAAGAAGTGAATAGAGAGGCTAGAGGTGCTGCTATGTATGCTACTATGCACAAGTGAACCCCCAGTCATGGATCATGAAGAATTATCTGGCCCCCAAATGTGCCAGAGCTGAGAACCTGTATGTAGATGCATGAAGAAAGATTACTGGGACATCCTGCAATCGTAAGAGGTAAAGTGGAAGAGGAGAAACTGGTAAAGGAAACCGAGAAGGAGCAATTTTACAAGTAGATGGAAATCAAAAGTTGTGGATCCTAGATGCCAAATAAAAAAAGTTTATCAAGGAGAGTACAGATTAGTCCAATAAGGAGAACACTGAAAATTAATCATATTTGGTAAAACATTCATCTTTGGCAATCTTGAAAACAAAAAAGAGCTTCAGAGTTTGTGGTTAAGTGGGTGTGAAATAGAATGGAAGGAAAGATATTGGAGACAATTAGCACCTAAAGCTTCATGAGGTATTACTGGAAGGGATCAAAGAAATGGGGGATGGGCTGGTCAGAGGTAAGTGCCAAAGAATTAGTTGGGCATGAGTTTTGGATGCTGATCTAAGACCACATTGGAAGTTGAGGTGGAGGTCTCTAGACAGGACGGAATCAGACCAAAATGATTCAGATCTCAGCTATCAGCTCACTTTGAGTGTTGGCTTTATGGGTAGGGGCCACCCTGATGGTGTGGGTAAAGCTAGACTAGATAGTTCTAGGTCACCCTGGTCTTTACATGTTCTTTCATTGCAGTTGCCAACCTGAATTCTTTGTGGTAACTCAACACAGCATTCTGTGTTATTTTTAATGCATAAGAATAGACTTAATTTTGTGATACTTGTGTAGGAAAATTTCAGGACAATGAACTCAGAACCTTTGCAGCAACCACTTTTCTGACTCCAGTTTGTTTATCTTTGTTCCCTTCTCTACATCCAGTGTGATCTTTGTAAATGTTAATGCAATGGTATCGTTCCCAGTCTAAAAGCTGTTTATGGCTTCTCCTTGTAGTTCAGCTAAAAATGCAGTCTCTGTCTCCCCCCTCTCCCCACACCCGGTTCAGCCATGCTGCCGGGTCCTGAGCCCTCAGCCACCCAGCCTACCGTGCTCCTTTTGGGGGTTCGGGGAACGCGAGGTGGGGGGGGCCACCATGTGCCAGGGCAGCAGGGAGCAGCTGGGGGTGCCCCCTGGCCACTGTACCATGAGGTAGCCAGGGGAGGTGGGGGTAGCCATGCTGCCAGGCACTGAGCCCCCCTTCTGCGGGCTGGTGGGGGGCATTGGCAGAGGATGGTAGGGGCCATTCCCTCAGGTCTTCTCCAAATTCAGTCATCCCTCACCAGAAGCAACTAAATCAGCAATTCAATGGCAGATGCACATGAATACAGAGGTGAAAAATGAAGAAGTATTCCAGAACAATGAACATGTCAGATCCATGGGACACAGGCCTATAAGACTGATATAGAGATGAACTACCTCAGAAATACAACCACTGAGATCTACAACAATGGGAACGGAATTTCCTGTTCAGAGATGCCTTCAGCATGATCAAAGGACCCTCCCACTTTAGGGGGTGAGGAAAGTCACAGAGACAGGCAGTAACCCCACAACGAACTGGACCAACCATCTGCCAGGGCCTATCTTGATCAAAAAAGTTGGTGCACAAACTTTGGCTGGGAGAAACTCTCCCAATGCCAGCAGCCAAAACAACAAAAATAAGAAGGAGCAAATATGACAGAAGATAGGTTGGAGCAGCTAACCAGAAAGAAGGAGGAGGCACTGAAAGAACACAATCATGTGTGAACTGTTGGCCAGCAGCAAAAAGACACTTGGAAAACTAAGCACAGGCCACTGTGTGCCAGGAAACCATGTCCACACCAGACAAAAGGACATTGCTACAGGAAAGAAGAGGAAGAACCCAAGGGATTAAAAATTAAACAATAAATGACAGTGACAGAAGAGTTGGAGAGACCAGGGGGGTGGGGTGGGGAAGGGGGGAGGAACACCCCAAAGGCAAATGTAAACAAAACTTATTCAATAAAAATATATATTATTAAAAAAAATGCAGTCTCCCTTGGGTGGCTTATAATCTTACCCTGGATGTAGTTCTGTTTTCTAGGCTCTTATGGTCTTTTTTTTTAATTTAAATTTTTATTTTAATTGATTGCACATACACACACGTGTGTGTGTGTGTGTGTATGTATCTTACCTTGTTTTTCTCTGCTTTGCCACATATACTGGTTTTCTCGATAGCTGCTCCTTCAGATATATACCACACAGTTTCACATCATATGTGTTTGCACTGTTTATCTTTCTGAAGCACCTTGTCTACTTTTCTGTGCTTGGCAAACCCCTGCTCGCTGTTCAAGACTCACTATGTCCTTTAGGAAGTTGCATAAATTAGAATTACATTTGGCAAGTGACTAGAAATAACAGTGGTTTTGCTGCTGTGCTGGTGGGAACATGAGGAAGACAGGACTATTTAGAGGTCCACACAGAGAAATGTCAGATGCTCCACAATCTGTTCTTGAAACTACTATCGCCTAACTAGGACTGGAAAATATCAGTCTAGTCTTTTTGGATTCTGTGACTAAGGTATTGTGGCTGGCTGTTGTCTACCTTCAGCTCTAGGTGGCGAGACAGTCATATGTTTTTGATTTTTTTTGTTTCAAAATTTGTTGTGAGACTGGTTTCGATGAATTCATTAGTTCAATATTTCATTCAACCAGTGCTTGATTTACTGCAGCTCACTATATATAAAGCTCTTGTGATAGGGCTGTGAAAATGTAGAATATCAAACCCTTCATCTCTCTGTAATCTCTCATGTTCTTGGGATGAACGACCCTACCCTTGGATCTTCTCTGTTCATTCTGGTGATTGTCAAGTAATATTGAAATCTAGTCAGAATGAGGGACATTCTTTTTTCTGGGGGGGGGGGTTACAGTCTAGTGTTAGGTAAGCTAAGCAAGGAAAGCAACAGAGTGGTGTGTACTCAGTCCTTAGATTGAGTGATAGCCCAAGTGTTATCAGGTGCAGAAAAGGACATGTGTTTGAAATGAAGGCATCACAGAAGAATCTCAGAGAACTGATGCTTGAACTGAGTGAAGAGAGACCTTGGAGTTAGCAGGAAACTAAAACAGGGGCAGCATGATGGAAATCAAACTCCCGATAATTTCCATTGCTTAATTCATACCACTTAAATGTATCTGCAGTCAAAGTAAAAACAATGTGTTCAGTAGGCAAAAACACTGCTCCATTACAACTTCTTCAATCTCCATCACCCTGCCAAAGTTAACCCAAATTAATATGTAATAAACTTCCTTAATTATAGGTAGAGTTCCTTCTGAATTTTTATTATAGAGACTTTTGGAGGTAGATTGCCCTTGCCTCCCTCCCACCTCAAACTCATCCTGGTTCCTGATACCTAAATCTTTACCCCTGGCAGCAAGGATAGTCAGCACCACACTTGGACTTTTTCAAAGAGAAGGAAGAGGGTTGGGTGGAGTTGAAGGACAGAGCAAAGCTCAGGGGTGAGATGAGGCTTTGGGATGAGTAAGAATGGGATGGGTGTGTTTCCTGCACATATTTTGTCTATTGTGCTGCATGTCTTCTCTGCTTTATACGCCCAAAGAATTCTTTCTCTGGAGGTTGTGGAGAAGAGACAGCAGAGAGGATCACCAGCCAGGAAATTATGGAAATTTTTCATGTGAAACATGATTGAGGGAGTCTTGCTAAGGACCATGGGAAGAAAAGATAGTTTTGAGAAGCATTATATTACTGTTTTGAATGCTATACTTCTTAAAAAGTTGAAAAATGCCAGGAAACTATAAGGAAGCCACCAGAAATTTCAATATCTATAGATAATACCTGTTCATATTGTAAAATATTTTCCGGTATGTTTTGATGTTTTGTTTACTTTTCAGATGATTTATACATCTTATCTATTCTAGATAATGGAATTCAATTTAATATGTAATTTTTTTCTGGTACTACTTTGTTTAATTGTGGTTATATATATATGTATATATAATGTGTATATTTACCATTTCACCATTTGAACAGCTTGGTGACATTAATTACATTGATACTGTGTGCATTCTCAAAAATCTTGAGATTTTCTGCCTGTAGACATTGTTTTTTTTTTCAAGAAAATGGTCTGCTAATATAGCTTATTTCCTTGGTTCCATTTATTGTACATGTGTGTGCACATGCATATGTGTGTTTTTCAATCGACATCATACTTTGAATTTGTATTTGGAGGCAAGTGTAATAATATGGGTTCCAGTAGTTTCTCCATTCTTATCCTGTTGGACTGCTTCAAAGTGTAGGCATTTCCTTTGCTATAGGTGAAGATCTTTATATTTTGGAGACAGGTCAGCAAAATGCTCTGCTGGTCAACCAGCACTCCACAAAGAATGAGTGAATGCCCATAAACAATAATGCCCTTGCTTTACCATGTCACCTACAGAGACAGGATCACTGTCACTCAACAGATAATCTTTCCTGTTTGGTAACATGTGGGTCTGGGCACCTCAAAATCCAATGAGCTGTTATCGGTTTTAGAGCCAATAATCTGGAATGTGGGTGGAGCCTCACATGTGACTCAGTCTTTCCCAATTATCCTAAAGAGAACTTATCAACACTCAGTTAACTGACAGCAAGTTAATGACGAAAACAGCACATCTGTGAGGGTGAGTGAGGAAGTGTGCTGGGGCTGGGATTTCAGAAGGACGATTTGGTGCCAAGCTCAGTGCTGGGCACATCTGAACATTTCCTTATTGAGACTCTGGCTGAACCTGATTTTAAATTAGCTGTTTACTTCAGTGTTTTAATTTTCTTTGTTTTAACAGGTTGCTGGCAAAAACAGCAGAATGGTAACCATATCCAAACTTCCTGCTTCACTGATAACAAAAACATAAACATTAAATACTTGTGCTTCAGAATAATCAATCATTGTAATAATATTTATACTACAGGGGTACTTGAAGACCAATGAAATATTGGGAAAGAAGTGATTTTTAAATGAAAAAGTAGATTTAATTACTCAGGAGACCATATGTTGTAAAGAGAGGGCAGAAGTCCTAGAGTTGGACATTGAGATTATAAAGGCAGCAATGCAAAGGGCTCCTTTTCCTCCCTAAACTCCTTGAAGGTCTCCTCTTCTGTTGTTCAGTTGGTGGTGTCAGTGTCCATCTACTCCTGTGACAAGACAGCATGGTGCCCTCTCTTCACCTCCTGTGAACACAAACAGGGTAAGGAGCCAGGTTTGAACCAAGACAGACTTGGGGGGCCCAGACAAGGAGAGAGAGTTCTAAGACCTTTGTGTCTGTTTCCTCATCTCTCGTAGGATATAGGGTTGAAACCACTTGCCACTAATGGTAGAGATAAAGTGCAAAGCATGGAGTTCAGTGCAGACATGGAATAGGTTCTAGAAACTTGCAAACTATTATTATCCAGTAAGAGCTAAAACTTAATAATAGCTACATGCTAGCTCTTCCTGTATGCTAACCAACACTCCCCAAACACTTCACATATATTCACTAATTTAATTTTCACAACAGTCTTTCTAGGTGGCTGCCATTATTCCCACATGTTTTTATTTTGAGATGAGGCAATGAAGGCAGGGAAATAGTGAGTAATTTGCCTAAAAACACACATCCAGTAAATGGTAGAAGCAGGATTTGAACCGTAGTTGACCAGGGTTCACCATCTATACTCAGCTACCAAGTTGTTTTGATTCAGCTGCTTACAAAATGTCTTTTTAGCCTGGCCTTCTTCATTCAATGTTTTAACTCAGGTTGTTATAGTAGTCTTCAAGTTGGCTTTGCTTCCAGTGTAAAAGGGTTCATTTCCCTCCACATTCTCACTAGCACTAATTTCTGGTCTTTTAATTTCTGGTCTTTTAGATATGGGCCATTCTCACAGATATGAGGTGAAATCTCATCGTGGGATTGATTTGCATTTCCCTGTATGATGTAGGTACTTTCAATCATTCTGTTGCCTGAAGTTGCAATTTTCCTCCCTGCTTTATCTGATTATCCTTCAAAGTCAGACTGAAAGATATTTCAGCTCCTCTCTACAATGCTCCGTTTCTCTACCTCTGCATAATCACAGGCATGTGCATGCCTCACAGTGCTGCTATAGCTTCAATACACCTGATAGAGGAAAAGCTACCTTCATTATCTTTGTGGTAAATTTCAATAAAACCTGAGTAGGGTATGATCTAGATTAAAACAAGATAAAAGAAGTTTTATTGTTTTTACTGATTTTATATATATCCAGCTTTAGGGGGATGGAGTCAGACAATAAAGTCAAAAGTGAAATGAACCCTTATTAGCCCACAGATATTTAACTACAGACCTTTTGCCAAATATATATGAAGATAGAAGTAGAAGTATTTCTAAATAAAAGCATGATCACTCCACGATTCCTGCTTCACAAGATGTTCTTTAAGTTAATGATTCTTATAGGCATCTTTCTGTGCAAATAGATGTGGGACTAGACCATTTGTTTAACCAATTGCCCTATATTGGATTTTATGTTATTTCCATTTTTTCCAACTACTATAAATAATACTGAGCTAAATATCCCTGTATGTATAGACTTGTACCCCTTTCTAGTTATATTTACTTAGTCACTCTTTAAAATATATTTAAAGTTATATCTACTATTTTCCTATTACTATGAATGTCCTTTTATATACATCTTTGTCCCATTTTCAATTATTTTCTTAAGATAACTTGCTAGAAATAACCTCATTGTTTGCCCTTTGGTGGAATGATGTGTATTTTGTAAAGATATTAGTTACATATGGTTACCCTACAAAAAAGTTTCAGTTGTACAACTATTACTGGTATGTGTGTGTTCCCTTTTCACCCCTCCTTGGCCCACAGTTTCTTTAGGGAAGTATGTCTTTCTAAAATGGTCAATTACAAATAGCCTTCCTCCATAAATGTGGGACTAGTGAAAAAATATCCTAGAATCTTTCTTTCTTTAATATCATTCTTTAGAAAATGGCTCAAGGCATGAGGTGATTTCTTCTACTTAACCTAATCACTGTCCTAATGGACACCAAAGACTACTAGCCTCTCCTTTAAGGAAGTATTTTGACATGTATTTTGACATATTAACATATTTCTCTGGGACACGTTTATTATTCATTCCTAGACTGAACAGGTCAGGCATTTAGAACTGTACCCAAGACCCTTTGAAAGGATTTAGGGTAGAATATTAAATGATGAGGTCCTTCTAAACATTTCTTTTAGTTCAGCAAATTATATTTAGACACCCAGCATTAGAAATATGTAGACAAATTGGAGAGAGTTCAGAGAAAAGCAATAAAAATGATGAAGGGAACGGAGGGACTGATTTATGAGGAGAGATTAAAGAAGCCAAAAACACAGAGCCAGGACCCAGAAATGACTTCAGGGAACATGATAACAGACAGCAAATAGTTGAAAGGTATAAACCACCAAAATGAGAACCTATGTAGTTTGGTACTGCAAGCAATGGCAGTGTGGTGAAATGAGAGAGAGAAGTCTAACTCCTTAATTGATGACTCCCTCTTTCTCTTTGTGTCTCTTTCTTTGTCCCCCCGCCCCTCTCTGTTAGAAGTTTCTATGACTGGAAACATTTAGCACCAGACAGCATTCAGCCCCCCAAGGAGAAGATCTAAACTGGAAAGCAAGAGAATCAACTAGCAGGTTAGATCATGCCGATCTCTGGAGTCCTTCCATAGTGTTACCTCATGGTGACCGTATAAATATACTATCTGGGGTCCCAAAGGTAAAGTAATACAGTTCATCTCTTTTTCATTTCCTGCCTTTAATGCCTCTTTAAGTTAGCAAGTTTAATCATGTCTGAGCATATGCTTTTTCAATCAAGTCTTTCCACATGGTGTCTAGTGATGGAGGTGGGATGCTGAAACTATTGTTCAGTAAAGACAATGCAAGTATCCCCAGTGTCCTTTGGCACTTGTCTGAATTTGTGAAAGAGGACAAGAGAGAGGGGCAAACAGTCAAACATAGAGCCTATCCATCCCCAGCCAGAAAGGATGTCTCTCACCAATTAGGCCTTGTGACTTTTGTTCCAGAGCTTAAATAGGGATGCAGAGGATTTGTCTTTTCAAAAATTCACACAAAATAGCAGGTCTCAGGGGAGGTGGAGAAAGCATGTGAGGGCCTATTTAGGGGATATGGTCTTGATTTGGGTCTCCTTGTTCTGCTGTCAATAATAGAGATTTAATTTGTTTGGATTTGTTCCAGCTAGTACTCAATTATCCATGAAATGGGGAACAGAACAATAAAGATGGTAGAAATGAATGAACACACCCACACATTGTTTAAGCATTTTGTCCATCCATGGCAAGCCAACAAGTGTCCGATGAGCAGTTACCATGTGTTCTGATTGACCCTGTGATGTCGAAACAGGCTTTTGTATGATGTCCATCATCAATGCCAGGGTGAGTAGAGGTGTAGGGAGAATGAAGGCCAACAGGCCACCTTGCTTCTCAGGTGGGAAGGTGCCAAAGACAATTTTTGCATGTTCAGATTAGAAGCTCTGGCTTTGGTCTGGTACAGGACCTTCTCTGCTTATTTGTGATTCTCTTAAGCCTATGACTTCATTGTTAAAAGCAGAGCTAAGAACAATGCCAGCCAGGTTTATAGGATTTTGGGGGATATGGGGTTGTCAATAACCAGTGCGAAGTAAGTACTCGGTGAACATTAGGTATAATAGCCACTCATCCTTCCTGAACACGGGAGTGACTCCTGAGTCAAAGTCTTGGCAGTTGACCTGGGAGAAAAGGAAAGCATACTCTTCATTTTGAAAGGAAAATCTTAAGCTGCCAGTCAGGAATTTCCAGGAAATCTATGAGTTTCATTAGTTTAAAGTTTTCTCACTTTGATATTTTAATATTGACTATATTATTTATCTCAGTATGGGGAAAAATCTAATCTTACTGAGAATCCTGTGACCCTCTTTTAACAAGGAACTGCCATTTAATTTCAATGTCCATAGTTGCTTGTAGTTCATAATTAGTGATTATAGTTATTTGTTTATTTATTTTTTGAGACTAGGTCTCACTATTTTTGCTCGTGGAACCTTAGGCTCACATTGCCCCGGGTACCAAGGACTCAAGCAATTCCCAGCCTTAGCTTCCCAGGTAGCTAGGATTACAGGCACGCGCCAACATGCCCATCTATTTTTTTGGAACTAGGTCTTACTACATTGCCCCTAGCAGGACTTGAACAGCGATCTCTGGTCCCCACTGTGGCTTCCTAGGCTGCTGCTTACAGGCATGCGCCACCATACCCGGCAGTTATTTATTATTTTTAAAAATCTTATTTCTTAAAATTGATTATATATATACATATTTTTTTGACATCATTGTTTACCCCGAGGTTCTCTCACCCACCTTATCACCCATGAACCATCATTTTAATCTCTTGTGCCCCTCCCTTCCCCGATTTTACCTTTCTCCCCCTCTCTTATACTGTGCTTTTATTCTGCTGTTAGTTTTAAATTTGCCTTGTCCTTTTGTTAGTTTCCCCTATATCCCACATATAGGTGAGAGCATCCAATATTTCTCTTTAAAATCAGAAAGTGACAGTTTTAAACTTCCTCTTCGATTTGTGGTATGATGCAAATCCCTTTTTTTCTCCATTTTTTTCATGTTTGAGAAAGACTAGGCTATGATAAATAAACACTATGGTAGATGGGGGTTGGGAAGATGAGAGGATTCACAGAGGTAACTGAAAGAGGGAGAAAGTTGTGGAAATAGAAGGCAGCAGCAGGTAGAAATTCAGCATGAGTTGTGAATCAGGCTGATGTGGGTTCAAAGGCCTGCTCAGCTGCCTGGGCCGCACCATCACAGATACGTGGGAAATTAGAGGACGATCTGAAAAACAGAAACCATTAGGAGGATGTAAGAAAATCACTTAGTCCAGGACCTGGCCCCTAACAAATGATAGCTGTCACCGTGATTTAACTTCAGCAGTGTGCTGAGCCAGTGCTGAAGGCTGACTTTGAGCTCTAAAGCAGAGAAGACTTCCATTACTCTATCACTAAGGCCTTTTTGCTTCAAATGGCCGCTCTGATGATCTCTATGTGCTCTGTCTATTGAGACATTTATTTCAATAATTATCTCTAATTTTGTTGAAGTATAGTTGCTATGCAACCTTATTTTAGTTTCAGGTATACAGCATGATGATTTGTTATTTGTCTACTTTGCAAAATGATCATCACAGTAAGTCTACTTACCATCTTCGCAACTCAAATTTATACTATATTACAGTATTAAAGTCCTGAAAAAAATATTTCCTTCTTCTTGACCTTTCTATTTTAGATAATCCTCTTTTATATCAGATACAGGACTACAACTGAGGGTTTTGCTTACAGGATGTGAAGTGTGGAGAAAATGGGCTATTTTCAGTTTCCAAGAGTAGGTTGTGTTAACTTCTTTCCAGCTTAGTTCTGGGGTTGGGAAATGAACTTATCCGGCTAACCAGAGGGTTCGTTTTCCTTCTCAATCTGTAGCTGGTATAAGTGAGAAACTCTGAAGATGGTAGATTTTAAAGGACAATTATCTGTGTATGATGATGGTAGCTTGTCTCTTTGGGAGAGTGGGCCATTCAGGGTCTAGTTCATTTTGATTATGTGACACATGCTTCTGGGGCTGGTTAAATGGAAGAACTCTTCGGAACTTGCAGTTGAACTCAGATGTGTTCTGAGGTTCCCACATTCTTTTCTAATTTTCTTAAAGATCTTGGAGTCTACAAACACATTCTTAGAAAGGTAGGTTCAGGAGAATCTGTTCTGTAAGCTCTCACAAGAAGTAAATATTTCAGTCTTTAAATTTACCTGCTCTCTTCTGCTGACATTTGGGGAGACTGTGTATTGGTATTTCCTTGATACAATGACAACTAAAGGAAGAGAGAACCCTTTGACTGATGATTATAATTACAGTGTATGATGGTGCATTTGGTAGAATTTAAGCCACTTCAATATGTCTTCAGGAGGACCTACAATGGCCTGGAGAAGTTGTAGGACAGTAGAACTAATGCATGTCTAAAACCTCTTTGCTAAGCTGGCTCCCCAAACCAAGTCTCAAGGGCTTTAGGGCAATCTCATGTGCCTGGAAAAAAGTGGCAATACCTTCACAGTGCTAACTGGCACTGTAGACCTATAGTACTGCTAGGGCTACTGTGGGGAAGGCCAACTCTAAGGGCCTGTCTTCCCTTCCTCCTCTTTAGTTCCACTGGGTCAGACTCGGAGAGGAGAGGAACGGTTGGTGAGGAAATAAGAGGGTGCGGCAGTCTGCTCTGGTAATAATGCTGCCTTAGGTCTGGGAAGCATGAATGGAATTCTGTTCAGATGTAGCTGGCTCTAAATTTGGAGGCAAAGTCAGGAGTTAGATATTTTGATAACTTCACTTCTAACAGCTGAGTGCTTTTGTGCAGTTGAAAGGATATGAAAAGTGTGATGTTAAGGGGTATGACTAGCTGCTGTGTAGAAGCAGGTGAGCTCATTTCCAGAAGTGACCAAGAATAAAGGATAGAAATGGGACACTTGGGCCTTGTAGTTTCTGATCAATTTTTTTTTTTTTGTAATCTAAAATTGCTCTAGGGGGGTTTGGCTAAGGCCTTGCGCACCATGACCATGCCACTTCTGCAGGTGGCTGCCCCACCACCTGCGTGCACCACCACCTCTCTGCCTTTGTCTGGGAGGGTGGGGAGTGGCTGACGGCCCAGGTGGGGACAGGGTCGGCTGGTGTGTGGGCAAAGTGCAGGAGTGAGGGGATGATAAAGGTGCCCCTTCTGTTTCACTCTCACGCCACTTAATCCTTAGAAGGAATGAGAAGAGAACAAATAATACAAACACAGACATGGAATGGGCAAGGGACCAGATAAAAACCCTGCCCAAAAATCTGAGCAGAATGTAAGAGAAGGAATATTGAGAAAGTCATTGCATACTGGATTGGAGAAATGATCATGGTGATGACTTATGACAGTCACACCTATAGCCTCACAAAGAGTGGATGAGCCAAAATCTAAGTGTTAATACATCTATGAAGAGAGCAAGGTCTGCCTCCCCATTCCACAGGAGAGGAAGGCTAGAGAGTTGGAGCATCAGCCTCACAGCAAAGCTACAATCTGAGGGAGAGGAAATGATCTGCAAATGATCTAGATAGCAGATGCCTGTTCACACCAAGAAACTTCTTTACTGAATGGCACAGGGAATGAATAGGAGAAGGCAGTCAACAACGAGAAGACACCGATAGTCTCCAAATGAGCATGGACTTGCTGCCTAATGCAAAGTTAAGACTGAAAACCTATTAGCCCAGCTTGCTGTACCCTAGGAACACAGTCCCTCACCCAAGAAAAGGACAATGCCACAGAAAAGGAAGAGTCAATGGACTTTAACATAGATCAACAAACAATAAGGAGAGAGGGGTCTGAGTGATCAAAGGGGGCTTCAGTGGGAAGGGAAGGCATTCCAATAACCATTTACTGATACTATAAAAAAATTAAAGAATGAATAAAAAAATAAAATTGATCTAAAAAACAAAGAATGAGAAGAAACTGCAATAGTGTAGAATAGTTTAATTCAAAAACTAAACAAGACTTATCTGTGTTAGCTTTTTTGCATTTGCTGGGTTAAAACAATTTCTTCATTATCATCACTCATCATCATCATCCATTATATATGTGTAAATAGTAGGAGGATAGGTAGAAGTAGAAGTTGGCTTGGTAAATATGAATGTGTATAAATGTATATCTATCTATCTATCTATCTATCTATCTATCTATCTATCTATCTATCTATCTATCTATCTATCTATCTATCTATCTATCTATCTATCTATC
>PVHY01007814.1:0-65197 GCA_004024945.1 Uropsilus gracilis | reverse complement strand
GGAGGGAGGGAGGGAGGGAGGGGAGCCAGGAGGCAGGAGTGGTAGGTGGGATCCTTGAGAAGGGTCTTGGCTGTGTCTCTAAGGGAATTATCCCCACATGCAATGGAGCATCATCAGAGGTGTGGCTGAAGAGTCACGTGACCCCAGGCAGCCAGAGAGCACAGGCTCACACAAAGCTAGGCCTTTTCTCTCAGTTACACCACTGATAGGCAGCCCAGGGTGGCCAGAGCCTTGTTCCCCTCGAAGCAGCACAGGGCAGACGTCTCTCCTACCTTCAGGCTCCGCCTATTTCCAGAACAACTTCTGCTCTTATTTACTGAGCAGCTTCAAGGGTCTCTCTACAGAATTCCTTGGCTCTCTGGCTCGGCCTCTCTTTCTCTATGGTCATTTCTGGCCACTTCCTGATCACGTGGCCACACCAGCCACGTGGAACTTCTTTCGGTTCTTCGTTGAGTCAGTCTCCCTCTGGCCTTAGGTCTCAGCTGTGCTTTGCCTGGAATACGGCTTTCCCTCCCCCAGCCTTCTGCCTGCAACACACCCTTTGCTGCCTCTGTTCATCTTGCTGGGATTAAAACAGCTTAAAAGTCACTTTCTCCAGGAAATTACGCCCAGGACATTTCCTACACTGCCCTTTCCACATGGAATTGTTTTGCCTGACTTTCTGATCAGCTTCACCCACACACCAAAGCTCCAGAAAGGCAGGAGCCGTGCAAGTCTGATTCACTGTTTGCATCTTTCCCCACCAGTGCCTGAACCCTGGCAGGTAACTGTGGCCTAGAGGCAGGAAGGAGCCGGCTCAGCACAGGGCACTTTGGCAAGCTGGTTACCTGGTCTATGGCTAGGGGTTTGGGGGGCTGGGGGCTTGGGGGCTGGGGGCTTGGAGCTTGAATGTTCTGTTCTCCCTGCCAGAGAACGTACATCTCCTGGGAGCCAGGTCACCTTCTTAAGGGGGCTGCGTTTGCCCTCCAGCCAGGAAGACCCTCTGTGAACTGTGAAACAATTGATTCTTCTCCAGTGCACTAAGTGCACTTACATTTCTATAATTACAGCTGCATTTTCTAGAAGACATAATTATCTTTAATTCATAGATTATACTTCTTGCCTGGGAGCAGGAAACTAAAAAGCACATTGCATTGGGCTGTGTGTTGGCGGCGAGGAGTTGCTCTGCTTAGTTGCTTTTTAGTGGCTCTTGCTGGAGTTTTTTCTACTCTCTTCAAGGTCCAACTCTCATCTTGCTCCACTAGGGTAGCTCATTTGCTCTGTTCTCTAGAGGATGAAGGGAGGGAAGATGATATAAGACTATTTCAGGCTCATCTCAGCAAGTGTCAATGTCTTGGTCTAGATTCTGACTTGTGGCTTCAGAAGCTTCGTTTGTCATTGCATCCACGGCTGTGCTGGTCTTGTCGCCGATTCACACTAATTGGATGCATAAGAGACTGAATCATAACTAGACAGCGAATTCTTTTCATTTATGTGGGCAGGAATATGAATGACCAAAACTTGACATATTGGCAGTGGGGATCCTGGGTACTCCTATCCTCATATCCCAAAATGTCAAAGGTTATTAGATATTCCTGAGGTTTGTTTTACTCTAGCTATGGTCTAGTAAAGGGGGATGGGGTGAAGAGAGAGAGAGACAGAGAGAATGAACTAATATTTCCATTTTGCAAAGCCACGGAGGCTCAGATTGCTTTTACCTAAGTGTCATGATTTGCAAGGGATCTTGGTGTCCTTATTTACAAATTTATGTCCTAGTTAAGCCTTATCACATACAAATGTTTACTGAAAACAGCAGTAACTTAGTCCAGTGAAGCTTTAACCTGCTAATGAATGAGACTCAAATTTGAACCAAGGATATAAATGCAGATTTTGATATCAACAATTTTCCCTTTGTCACTCTCTTTGCTCTCTTAGAGGTAGAGTCCCAAGATAAGAGGTTTGGGGACAGGTCATTTACTGAGAAAAAGCCCTTTGGTGAAAACTGGCTTTGAAGGGACGAGGGAGCTGAGCAAGGCCGCGGTTTCATTTAAAATCTAAGCACCAAACTGAAGCACACAACTTCCGGCAGGGGGGAAGGGGGAGAAGGGTGGGGAGGGGGGGATGATGAATCCCTGGCATTACAATGATGTGAAATTTATATATAAATAAGTTTTAAAAAATTAAAAAATAAAATCTAGTCTGGCCTGGCCCTCTATGGGGAAGGCGCAGATGCTAGAGCAGAAACTCCACTGGAAGTATTCCTCCCTTGGGGTAAGAGACACTATATTAATTCTTCTATGGAGAAGACACTGGATGTGGGTGTCCCTGGGAGTGGGGGAGGCTGGGGAGCGCAATGATCTGGTACTTTCCAGATGAGGGAGCTCCCATCAGCCAGGAGCCATTCTGCAGAGAAGGGGCAGCTGTGAGTCCTTAGCACCTACCCACTAATCCTGTATAATCCTGTGTATCAATCCTCTTACCTCCACCATTACATAACTCTTTTCTCTGGGGGGGAGATCTGTTTCTTCTTTTCCACAGGTCAATCTTCCCTTAAGTTTCACCATAAGCATCATTTCCTCCATGAAGCCTTTGCCAGCCCTTCCAGACTAGACTAGGTTCTGCTTTCCCATATATGCCACAGTGTTAGTAAAGCTGATCCATTTCCGTCCATGTACCTTGATGGTTATCTGGAGCTCAGGGTGAGTGACTGACCTATGTCCCTCTAACCACACTTGGCATCATTTCTGGCACCCAACAAATGCCCTTTGTGTGGAGGAGCTAATAATGCTCTATCAGAGAAGGGTTTCACTGTGTACAAAATCAGGTTATAATCACTACTTGAGCTCAGCTATGTAGACCACAGTAGAGGCAGATAGGTAGAGTAATACCTGCCCTTTGTCCCTAGTACCATGAAGTGTGGGGGCTTCTGATAAACAACAACTGGCTTGTTTCTGATTTTTTTTTCTGGATTTTTAAGCACAGTGAACTTTGTTACTGACCATTCCCCCTTTTTCCCTTGGGTGCTAGGAAGCTCAGAGTCCACCCTCCTAGCTGAGTAAAGAGGTTGGATTTTCTTATTCTAAATGCAGACACCAAAGTTCCTTTTTTAAAATTTGTTCACATTTAAATTCACCATAAAATAAATCTAAATAGTTGTCACCAATTTGTGGATTTTCCTTAGTCTACGTTCTTCCCCCCTCCCCCCCATATCTGAAACCCTGAGAGAGAGCCTATAATTTCTTGTCTAGCTGCAACACAATGAGATAATGCAACTTCTGGAGAATTCCCTCTCACCACCATTCACCATACTAAAGGTAACTTTTGGCATTTTTTTTTTGTTTATATATATTTCACATCTTTGTATTCCCCGGGGATCATCCACCACCTTCCCTCCCTGACCACTCCTTCCCATCTCTCCCCTTCCACCCCCCCACCCCCCCAGTTTGGTTGTTAGCTTGTTTGGACTTCCTCCTGGCCTTCTTCCTGGTTTTTCCTATTATCCATATATTAGTGAAACCATTTGGTTTCCGGTTTTTCTTTTTGGCTTGTTTCTATTAACACGATTTCTTCGAGGTACATCCATGTTATCAAAAATTTGTCATTTTTAATGGATAAGTAATATTCCATTGTGCAAAGTTCCTTTTAAGGAAACACTTTAAAAGCTTGAGGGAAGTGGAGTTCCAGCAAAATGAAGACATGGGTATAGAAGAGGTGGCAAAAAGTCAGTGAAGAGAAGGCTGGAGACCAGGGAAAGGAGGGGAGACAGCAGAATGACAGAGTGAGGGTTACTGGGAGAAAGTGAGTCACTGAGAAATTCCTCTAAAGTCTAAAACACAGGTACTGAGTGCTTTAAGTTGTGTTAGTCCGAAAGTGGGAACCCCTTCCATTGTCTCAATAAGGTCAACCACGCACCTCTATAGGATCACTAGACTTTAGAGAATCACAAGATCAGGATGAATATGGTTAGGAGCCTAGGCTGGAAATACATGGTTCACATGCCAGAACTCAATGTGGGGCAGAAGAGGTGTGTGTGGCATCGACTCAAGCCAATTCCAGTAGAATTGTGAAGAACAGAATTAATCATGAGGCACATAGTAGGATTCTATTTTAACAAGTGTTATCTTCAAGTTCATAAATCATGAAATGTTGGGCTCTTAGAATTTAACTTCCAGTTTTATTGTAGAGATTGAGGCATGAAAAAGTGACATTCCTTAACATCTGATTAAAGTTTAATTTCTTTACCTCTAACAGGAAGTTTCAGTAAAGTGAGTCAACAGGAGAAAGAAATAGTGATGGTTTCATTTATATGAGGGTTCTAGAGAAACCAAAGGATCAGACAAAGACAAAATGTAAGACCAACTCTTGAAAGGAGACACTTGGGAGACAGGGGGAACACAAAGGGGGAGGACAGAAGTGGGGAGGGAGGGAGGAGAGCTGAGGATGGGGTGAGGGCAGGGGAGCACAAGGGACTATGGCAGAGGACTGTGAAAAAATAAAGATGCCTAAAAAAATAAAAATAAAGAAATAATGAACTTTACAAATCTTAACTCATCAGACTAGCCTAAATCCTTTGAGGCCAAAGTTCACATCAAATAACTGAAATTTCCATAATATTTGAAAAATATCAGAGGATTACGGACCCTTGAAGAGAAAGATGGCAGTAAACCAAGGGCTTACTCTCCTCCTCCTAGAAACTTCCTTCTTCTCCTATTGCACAAGGAATAGACTCACCTTCCTGTTCTTAAAGAGAATACTATTCACTCCAGTTGTAGACTTCAAAGAGTGGGCCCTGCTACAACTGATCTTTCTGAAGAGCAACCTAACTACTGTTTATAATTCTTTAATTCTTCTACTTAAATGTTCCAGCACTTTTCTCTGAAGTGCAGAGATAATAATGTACCAGGGAAGAAATTATTTCCTGGTCTTTAACACTAAGGTCAGAACATAAGCAATATTAACTCATAATTATTTGTTGTTGGTTTAAAATTCAACCCTAACTTTTTCCCTGAATTCATCAAGCACTATTAAAATTAAAAAAAAAAGAAAGCTTTAAGCACTGTGGTTTGGCCTACAACCAGAGAAAGACTGGCTCATTTTGTAAATATTAAAAAACCAGGGTTTTAAAGGGCACACAAACTTCTTTTTCCTTCTTTAAATAAACAGGAAATAGAGGTGATGGTAAGTCAACTGCATAATGTAATATTTAACATTTCTTATGTTAATCTGGCAAAGAACCTCCATGTGGTTCATTAAAATTTGCACTCTGTGTAAGGACCTAAAGTGGAAATTTCTAATATTTATATCCATAGAAATAATATCCGCAATTTTTGTTAAAGAAAAATATGCTGAACTCCCCCTTGCCTTTCCCTAGCAGCCTCATAAGTGGGGTGTACATGAGTGAAATACTGTTTAAGGTATTTCTGCTTTGGGATGGGAAGGTTTAACTACATTTAAAGTCTGCTGTACAAAGATGTTAAACTTATATCTCAATAATTTCATTATTAAAAAAAGTGGAATATAGTCACCATTCAGACACACACACACACACAAAGATTTCCTGGATCAAAGCTGGTTTCTGATATGGCCCAGGAAGGGAGCAGCCAGTAGCATGCTGAATTCCACACTGACTGATCAAGACAAAGGTCCTCATTTCTAGGAAAGTCAGTCTTTAATTGAGAGAGTGAAGAGGATGAAAAAATAAAGACAAAAGAAAACAAAACCTATGTGCTAGTATTTGAAAAGGCAGGTGCTTTGATTTCTTCCTGTGACCTTCAAAGCACTGATTGTTCAGGGGAAATAATCAAGAGGGCAAGACACAAAGTGGTGATAAAACATAAGGCCATTATAAAACAAAAGTCAGCATGGAGGAAAATTTGTTTCAAGGAAGACAAACAATGACACTACTTATTATGTTTGGCTGTTCTGATGTCATGAAAACTGTAAAGGGTCTAAGATGCTCACCATTGTTTTTCATCTCAAATGATTAAACCAAAATATTTGTTCCATGCAATGTAAATTTCCACAGCAGTGAAGATGATGGGGAAATTCCTGAAAGTACTCTATTTGGGGAAACCTCTATCCTGCCATTGATTATGTTTTTGGGTTAGTCAGACTTTTCCTCTCTAAATCCTTTATGTGCTCTGGCCCCAGGACCAGAAGATTGGTCTTTACACTTCCTGGGTTGTCCATGTTGGTTTACAGGCTAAATCCTCATATGGGCTAAAGCAGTGACTTTCCTTCAATGTAATTTATCAATTTGTTTTCTGGAAAACATGGGTATAGCCCTTTTTGTAGGACTTTGGAAAAATGCCACAGAAGAGATCATTCAAAGCATATGATTGAAGACCTGCTCAGCTTGATGAGGTACCAAAGCAGGCTTATTTCTTCATGAAAGTAGCATACATGGGCATCTATCAGTATTACGAAGCAAATGACGTGTATTGTCTCCTGGAATTGTACAGTCCATGTGGACGACACAACACTTGGTTATTTCTGTTTTTCTGCAAAGCTTCTAACATCAAAAAAGATTTTCATGGTCTGCTCCCTGGGTAACTTCCTTATCTAGATTTTATTTTCCCTCTGAAAAGGCAAACATGGCTTAACTAGTAAATAATAAACGGAAGACTCAAGAATAAAAAAAATAAAAAAGTCTGCTGTAATATTAATGGCAATTTAAGAAAGGACTTCAACAAGAGTCATGTGTGCCCTCTGCTGGTGATCGAGGACCAAGGCAAGAAAGTTTTCGTTCAAGGGAGGAGGGAGAACCTGGAAGGGGAAGGGTTAAACAAATTACTCCTTCCACTGGTAGATAGGAACTAGGAAGCTCCCAGGATTTGTGATGATCTTCCACAGATCATCAAAATTGAGCTTTCGTAGCTCAATTTTTATTTTGTTTTTATTTATTTATTTATTTTACAATGTTGATCTATAGATGAGTAACTGGTTGTAAGAAAGGCATGGTGGCTCTCACTGAGGTGAGCTCCCTCAAAAAGGGCAAATGTTCGTGTCTTGAGAATCCAAACATCTAGTCGTTTTACAAGGTTCTATTGGGGTGCATTACCTTTTGGTTTCCTTTACCAGAACGTAAGACTCTTGAGGCCAGAAACAGAGACAACACTCAGCCCCAAGCCAGCGGCCTATCATTGCAGGCTGGGGTAGAAGGTGGGGGGGAGGGGGCAAGGGCCCCTCTGTCTATCTCCCAGTGGAGAGAAAGCAACCAGCAACCTGGAGGTCTGAGAACTCTGTGAAGGTGGTGACACGTTCCTTCACTTCCTGTCTGAAGTCAAATGCATCAAGCTCCATCTCTCTGTGTCCACCCACCTCTCTCACCCCCCTACCCGCCCTCACTGCTATTCAGAAAGGGAATAACCAGTGGGCCAAACATCATCAACCAATGGCTTGCAGCAGGAGAGGAGTCAGAGTACTCAGAGTGGGGACGGGGAAAGGGGGGTGGGGTGGATCATATCTAAGGGTCAGGGAATGAACAGCTCTGAAGAAGGCGGAATCCTTGGTGATTCTGGTGCTGACCTGCACAGAGAGCAGAGGTAAGAGGTCTCCTTAGTCAGGGTTGGAGCTTCTCCATGACAAGACTAAGAGCTTCTGAAGAACTTTCTAGAACTTGAAAGTTTCTAGAACTTTCTAGCACTTTCTAGCCCACACTTCCTCCACTCTTTGAGGGATCTTAGAGTGCACAGCAGCCTGTGACATGGAGGCTCTCCCAGAAGGGCTAATATCATCAGTGTTTTCTAGAGGCTGCATAACACTAAATAGGTCACCAATGGTTTCTTAGGGATCTCATTTGATCTCAGTGGTCCTGGATCTTGGGCCTGCATGGAGAAAAGAAAAAAATAATGATTGTTAGGCTTGACACAAACACTTTGGAAAGAGGAATAGAAGGGCTTATTAGAGGAAAGGCTTATTAGAGCTCAGATCTGAGCTACTAAGTCAAAGGAACTTAAGAGTCCCGATTGCCTGTAGGCCATTCATTTTATACTTTTTGTGAAGCTCCCACCTTGTCTCAGTGTGTACTTTATCTAGAGCAAAGCTGAGGCACAGAAGCAAAACGCAGCAGGGTTAAGACATCCAGACTGATTCACATACGTCAAGTTTTACTTGTGCTGGGCTCTCTGCTGTGACCAGGTCTGCTTGCTTTCCCTCTCATGGGTACTATCTGCCCGTTCCCAAGGTCGTTGTGTTTCGCCCTGTAATGTTTTCTCTTGCATGCTCTCATGGCCAATGAGTGCCACACTGTCTAGGCTCTTGCAGCTTAACAATGATAGACAAAGCTAAAGCCCACGAGGGGTTTTTGTCCCCCAATCTTGGCCTTTCCCCACGTCTCAGTCTCCATAAAATTCTGCGCTCACCTCCAGGGCTTGGAGTGAGCGGAGGCTAGAATGAGGTTGTAGCTTTGGAAGATCAGCCTAGTAAGCCAGAGCGTGGCTATTCCCTCTCACTACTCCTGACAGCCAGGTGATGGGAATGACGAGGCTGGGCTGGCCAGCAAACGCTTGAAGGCGTGTTAACAGCGTTCCCCTTCCAAGGTCGTTGCCCCGGCCATTACGCGCGCACTTGCGTCTTCCCGTCTCACACATGTTTGCTCAGGGCTGAACACTCCTCCGGGAAAGTGCACCAAAAAACACCTGGGTTGGGTCAGCGGTCAAAGAGATTTATGAGTCAGCATCACCGTGACCGCTTGTCAGTGTTTGCCAGGGACTTGGTCCGGCTGTTTGATTTCAAGGAAAGCAAACGAAAGAGCCGCAGCCAAATGTTGATTTAGGCCCCCCCGCTTCCCTGGGACAACACGCCTACCCGCAGGCCATGAGCAGAGGTCAAGTGGGGGCCTTTGGACCCGAAGTTCCTTTTCATCCCCATCAGCTGAAAACGGTGCCAGGCAACACGCAAAGCAACGAGGCCATCTGTCCTGATGCAACCCCCTCCCCCCTTTTCCCTCCCTCCCCACACCCCAAAAACAACACCCAGCCCCGACTTGTTGCTACCAGAACCTCGTGGCCCTATTTCGGCAATGTTTGCCCTCGGTTACCCCCAGTCCCAGGGGTCTCCAGGAGGCAGGCCTTGGCCTTTATCTCTGCCCCACGAAACCAAAGAATCCCAGAAACCAGCACAGGGGCGGCGCCCAAACTTTTGCGCTCACAGGCCTCAGGAACAAACACACTTCCCGAGCCTGACCTTGATACGGTGAGTAACACATTTCTGTCTACACAGACCGGCCCTCTGGAAGGACTGGCTCCTCTGAAAGCTTTCCCAAGTGGGAACTGCACGAAGCCAAGGAGCAGTTACCACTGGCTTGTAAGGAATTTTCTGAGATTCCCAGCACCCCCCAGACAGCCTAGCAGCTCCGGGCCACTAACAGCGGTTGTTAGCATGCAGGAGAGTAAAAGCAGGAGGAGGGTTACATGCGCGGGAAGGAGCTGGGCGGCTGCTCTCACCGAAGCCTCTACAAATGACCAAAGTCCAGGGTCGCTTTTCACATTCTGTGGCAAAAGCGAGCAAATGCAGGACTCAATTAGGTGGGAACAAAGCGCCATAACAAACTTTCAATAAAAGTCTCTTTTAATCTTCTCCTCTCCTCTCTCTTCTCTCTTCCTCTCTTCCTCTTCCTCTCTCCTCTCTCTTCCTCTCTCCTCTCTCCTGTCTCTTCTCTTCCTCTTCCCCTCTCTCTCTCCCCCCTCCTCTCTTCTCTCCTCTCTCTTCCTCTCTCCTCTCTCCTGTCTCTTCTCTCTCTTCTCTCGTCCTCTCTGTTCCTCTCTCCTCTCTCTCCCCCTTCCTCTCTCCTCTCTTCTTTCTCTTCCTCTTCCTCTCTCTCCTCTCTCGCCCCCTCCTCTCTCGCCCCTTCCTCTCTCCCCCCTCCTCTCACCTCTCCTCTCTCTTCCTCTTCCTTCCTCTCTCCTCTCTCTCTCTCCCTACAGCAATAGCATCATATTGTAATAAGTGTTAATATCTAGGATTTTGCTTTCTAGTCTCTTCTCTATTATTTTCCAAAACATGTACTGTTGGCTCTTGACTCTTTTGTGATTATAAATGTGTTTATTCACATAAATGCAAATATAATGTACTTTGCTCTCTCTTTTTTTCCTCTTCACTTCTTTCTTTTCTTATTTAAAAACTTTTTTTCTGACATCCTTGTAGTTCCCATGGTCCTTCTGCCACATATGGCCAGTGACCCATCACCGTATTCGACTTTATGATACACGAATGAAAGGCAACAAACACCTGTGCCATCGACTTCTACTGCCTCCCCCTGGGGTTCCCTTTGTGTCTGTGGAGCCTTTCACAGGGGGAGGAGGAAGGTGGCCTCACTGGGGAGGCATAGAAGACAGGAATGGAGCTCAGTGGAGCTTGGAGGAAGCTGTGTCTGCCCTGTTCAATGCCTTGGACTAGGTTCTTAGAAACTGACCAAAAAATTAAATTAAATTTAAAAACTGACCAGAATATTCAGGAGAAAACTTAGGACAGGAATCAGCCTGCTTCAGTCAGCAAACTAGAACCCTTGGGTCAAACCCACCTGGCTGCCTGTCTTCATAAATAAAGTTTTATTGGAGCACAATCAGAAGCATTTGGATGTTGTCTGCTGTTGCTTTAACTGAAGACTTGAGAAGTGGCGAGCAAGAACACAGGACCTGCAAAGATGAAGATATTTGCTTTCAGGTCCTTTGCAGAAAAGTTCGCCAGTTCAGGTAGAGGTGGAAAGTGTTCCCTAGCTTTCCTGGAGGAAATCTATATGGCTCTAGGCAAGCATGGTAGCCATCTCAACACAGGTCGTGGCACCTGCTGCTGCACTCCCTGGCCGGGGGCAGCCAGAGTAGGGGAGGCTGAACAGAGTAGGTTCAGGGAGAAGTTTTGCTGCATGCCGCAGTGTTACTACAAAGACATGGCCTTGTGAGCCAGCCAACACTGGGTTTCATTTGTGTTCTCAGGGCCTGGCACAGGAAAGATATGTGAAGGGTCAACACAAATGTTTGCTGAATATTGCCAATCACCCCTGCTACCTTTGACCCTGTTCTCCTTCCTCCTCCCTCTTAACCTCAGAAACCTCGCTATGCTCATCAGCATTGCTAGTTTTTCCCGATTATGAAATATGTATAAATTTTATACATAATTTTAAGTATGTTACTTGTCAAATCATCTGTTATGTAAACATCCAGTGTTTGTCCTTGCCTCCAATTTGATTTGCTACATATAATTCCCTCGAAGTGCTCCCATTTTGCCATCAATGGCCAGATTTCCTCTTTCCTGATGACTGAATAGTATTCCACTGTGGGTATTTGCCGCATCTTGTAGATTGAATCGTCTGTCGCTGGATACTTACGTGGCTTCACATATCCGAGCTATTGTAAATTATGCTGCCATGAATACTGTAGAGCGTATAATTTTTTAGTTGGTGGTTTCATGTTTTTTAGATAGCTTCATGTTTTTTAGATAGATGTTTTTTAGATAGGTGGCTTCATGTTTTTTTAGATAGTGGGATCGCGAGGTCACAGCATATTCCATTTTCAGTTTTTTAAGGTAAACTGAGAGGCTGTTCAAAATGATTGCATTTGTTTGCATTCTCACCCACAATATGGCAGGGATTTCCTTCTCCAGTACTTGTTGGGGGGCTTTTTCAGATGCACCATTTTTTTTTCTTTTTTCTTTTTTATTTTTGAGACTAGGTCTTGCTATGTTGCCCGGGTTTCGATCCTGCAGACTCAAGTGATCCCCAGCCTCCGCTTCCCAGGTAGCTGGGATTACAGGTACCCACCACCATGCCCAGCTGCTTTTTTGAGACTAGGTCTCACTATGTTGCCCGGGGTATTCTCGAACCCGCAAACTCAAGTGATCCCAGACCTCTTGCTTCCCAGTGCTTGGATTACAGGTGTGTGCCACCACGCTTGGCAGATGTACAATTTTCACACCTGTGAAAGCTTGTCTCATGGTGCTTTCAACCTGCATCTCCCTTATCAAAAGAGATGATGAACATTTTTCTATATTATCTGTTGGTTTTTGGATATTCCCTTTGGCAAATTATCTATTCATTTAGACTGTCCACTTATTAATTGAGTTGTTTTTCATCATTAAATTGAAAAAGGGTTTTGTATTTCTTGGATAGTAATCCTCTGTCCATTGTATAATGTGTGAATATTTCCTCTCTTAATCAGCAGGTTGTCTTTTTAACCTATTTATCTATTCTTCTCTTGTGTACACGCTTTTTAATATGAGATAAACTCAGCTGTTTATTTTTGCCCTTTTCCATAAGGGAAGTTTCTAAAGACATCTTTATCATTGATGTCATGAATGAATGTATCACCAGTGTTTTCTTCTATGTAGTCTACTATTGCACATCTAGTATCTAAGTCTTTCATCTGGTTTGAATTTAATTTTGTGTGTAGAGTCAGAAAATGATTCAACCTCATTGTTTCACGTGGTGCTATCTAGTCATCTTATCACCATTTCTTAAAGAGACTCTGGATTCTTCATTGTGTGATTGTGGCTCCTTTATTATAAGTAAAATATTGATATACACGTGGATTTGTTTCTGGGATTTTGCTGCATACTTCATGGTGTAGAAGCGAATTTTATCTCAGCCTCCCAAAGACAGTACCAAAAAGAGCCTTGCAGCCTGCTGCTCAGAACTGAAGTCCTCTCACCTACTTGGCTCACAATAGCTTTTCTCAGCTGTTTTGGTAAAAGAATATCAGAGGTGAAATTCATGATAATAATGATTATAGGTAACAATAAATGAAAAAGTTGTGCTTATCAAGTACCACGCACTCTTCTGTCCTTTGTGTATGGACGTACATTCTTGACAAGTTCAATTTTAATTTCATTTTATAGATGAGGAAACGAAGGCACAGAGAAGTCATGTAATTTGCCCAAGAAACAGTGAAAAGCAAAGTTCAAATTTTTATATAGGATGATCTTTGTAGCCGCCAAAAAAAAAAAATTGCTGGGGTAGTAAGATGCTGCTACCTTCACGAAGTCCACCAGGCTTTCCTTTCCTCTGTCATCTAGGGATTCACTCTTCCTCTCTCAGATCTTAAGGAGGAGATTATGCAGCTACCCTGTGCTGTTTATGGTTGGGATAGAGGACAGCATGTTTCTCAGTGCTGGTCAACAACATGTAAGAAGCTACCTGGAGGCTTCTGAAAAGAATCCCCGACCTCTGTGTCTTTCCACGTGAACTGGAGGGTGCCCAGCTCACACTGAAGGCATCTCTGAACTGGAGATTCTGCTCCCATCTGTGGAAACCTCAGTGGTTGCATTTCTGGGACAGTTTGTCTCTATAGTCTCACAGCCCTGTGTCCCATGCATGTGAAATGTTCATTAGTTCTGGGCTTTACTTCTTTCTCCTCACCTCCATCTTCATGTGTATTAGCCGCTGATATAAACATGCGTGAAGTGGCTACCCACAACAAAGATACACTTGGGAAATGAAGCACAGGCCGCTGTGTCCCAGGAAAACACCTGACAAAAGAACATTGCTCCAGGAAAGAAGAGGAAGAATCCAATGGACTAAAAATTGACTAATAACTGGCAGTGAAAGAAGAGATTGAGTGACCAGAGCAGGGTACAAGGGGAAGGGGAGGGGGAAGAACATCCCCCCACAATAATCAAGATTAAAAAAGGATCCCTTGCCCTGAAGACCTCACTCACCAGGACAGGCAGGCAAGAAAGAGGGAGGACCCCTGGAGATGGGTGACACTGGGGATCATCATTGCCCTCCTCAAGTGCCACTGGCTTGCTTACCAGTAAGAGTACTAGACCCCCATTGTTTTGACTATATGTAGTCAGACGCTTGGTCACTCAGACTGTCTCATTCCACTATTCCATTATAGCGTGTTCATGAGTCTCTCAGTGAGTGGGACACTTACTGAATAGTTGCCCTACCTGCTATCCCTCACCCTCTCTTCTAGGACACTGACTTTCCAGAACAGGACCCTAACCACTGCATTCACTTCCCCTGCCCCCAAGGCCTACAGCATGGCCCAACCATCATTAGAGGATCCAAATATTAACCCAGAGGCTGCTCAGTGGGAAACAGGAAAATAACTGGTGATAATGTGATGTGACAAATGTCATCTCAGAGGTGAGATCACAGAAGACTGAGTCAGCTCAGTCTTGTCCCCAGTGGGTTCTCAGATCCCCCTCACACTCTGTACCGCATGTCAAAGGAAAAAGTAGAATGTTATCATTTTTGTTTGTTTGCTTTTAGAGTGCTTGTTTGGTTTTTTTTTGTTTGTTTTGTTTGTTTATTTCTTTGGTTGTTGTTGTTTAAAAGGGATTTCAGCCAGGGAATCCCATTTGTTTACAATTATGTTTGCAAATGTAAGTGAGCGTCACCTTTGAGGTGGTTAGCAGGTGCAGACATTCATGAAGTTGGTCAGGTAGGCACATGGGTGTTGGAGAGAGCCCTGTCTCCACAGATCTGGTTCTTCTTAGGGGCCTGGGTGTCAGTGTTCACTATGTTGAGGACTGTGACTTCCTGTGGCACCTCCAGGATGGGGCGCAGACCCCATCATCTTGCCCACCTGAGGGAAGATGCTAAACAAAGCATTTTCCACCTACTCTAGACGGGCCTGTTAGTGTCTTTCAGGACAGACAATCTAGAAACTGTAACCAGGTTAGACAATTGCATTGTGATAGAGATGTCCAGTGAGAGCGAACCACTGATAAACTGTCCCCCAAATTGACTGGTACTGTTACCACACTTTTGTATCATACAAGTAACAATGTAAACCAAAATGTACTGATGTCAAACTCCTGAGCTCTGATGTGACTCTCGAGACGTGTCTGTAATCCAAGGAACAGGGGAAGCTTGGGATGGAAATGAGATCTGGAACCATGGAACTGGGGTGAAGAGGGAAACACCTTGCTGGGATAGGGGCTGGCACATTTTTTCTATAAAGATCCAGGAAATAGATCCTTAAGGGTTTGCAAATCTCATACAAAGTTGCTGTTCCAATGACTTGGTTCTGCTGTGAGAGCCATAGCCTATGGAAAGCAGGCAGAAACCCTGCATCGGGGCCAGCCATGCCTGTGTCCCAGTAAAACGGTACACAACACACAACAGGTTGGATATGCCTTGTGGCCAAAGAGTTTGTCAGCCTCTGTCTTCGAGCATCTGGTAAGGGGGTCAAGAAACCAGAGAAGGTAGACCTGAGATGGGCGGAGGCCAGTGAACCCTGGGGAGGTACTTGGCAAGAGCTGGGTCACAGGTTCCGTGGGGAAGTTGTAAGGATGCAGGCTCTGAAGATGCCTGTTCCTAAAAGCGGCTGCGAGTAAGTGCTAAACAAGGTACAGCCCTGGCTTATGAGGAAAGTCAGGGAAGGCCCTGCCCCCTGCTTGGAGTAGCTGTTCTCTGACCTAGGGGATGGCAGTGGTGGCACCACTGGGCATCCTCACAAGACATCAGAGTCCGAGCCTCCACAGTGTGGTGACCTTAGCAGGGAGACGGCAAGAATCGAGGGCCAGGGGAAGCCTGTTCATGGGGGTGGGAGCACAGGCCCCCTAGGAAATGAACACTCTATAGGCCACTGTGGGCTTGAGCGGGCAGAACTGGGAAGGCTAAGGAAAGGGGTTTTCTGCAATAACTGGCAATAAGAACTGGCCCTCACCCCACCAGCAGGGGGTGTGGAGCGCACAGCCTGTGGTTAGAAGTTGGGCCTGAGCTGACTGACCAGATGAATCCCCTGGACCCTGGGACCCAGGCACTATGTGCTACTTGGCACCACGGACCGGGGCAGTTAGAACCAGGGACTGAAGTCAACTGCCAAGTCAGAGGAGCGGCTTTAATCGCAGCCCTGAGGTGTCACACAGCTTGGCCCAGCTTCCGCCCCACCAGGCAGAAAAGTCCCTCGTTGTTGGCCATGGCAGAGGAGTAACTCTGAGAGATCACCTCAAACTGGTCGATGGTGAAGCCGGCCTCTCTCACGGCCGCCTCGATGGCCTCCTGGCCCAGAGAGAGGCTGGAGAACCTCTGCTCGCCGATCATGTAGTAGCTGCTCTTGAGGGCGTCGGCGAGCACCAGGACGCCCCCCGGCTTCAGCAGGCTGCCCAGGTTCCGCAGCGCAGCGCGATAGCTGGGCAGGTCGGCGCACGCCGCGTCCAGGCACAGCGTGCTCAACAGGCAGTCGGCCAGCGGCAGGCGGGCACTGCCCAGGGGCCGGCTCTGCGTCACGTCGCACTTGAGGACCTGCTTGACCACCCGCCTCAGTTTCTCTTCCTTCTCTGGCCCCTTCACTCTGAAACACAAACCAACAGACACGGTTTGCTACTTGTTTGTGACCCTCCCATCTCTTTTTTATTTTAATTAATTAACTAATTAATTAATTAATTTTTGTGGGACGAAAACAAGTTACAGATAGGTATAATATTACAATACCATAACTACAAAGTTATAAACCATGCAAAATAAGAAATTATTTGCTCATATGTGTGATTTAAAAGTTTCAGATACCACAGGAATGCTAAACATCAAATCCAGGGTACTGATTATTATTTCTGGGAATGTATAATGGGGAATAGGATAGAAGAGAATGTCAACTCTCCCCCTCATCTCTTCGGTCAGTGTTGCCCCCAATGTTATATCCTCAGGGCCATCTGTGTGGTGACAGCAGAAAGAGAAGAAATGAGGCCTGTTGGGAACAAACTAACCAAAGTTAACTCCATTTTGTTTAAAACCTCCATTTTGAAACCAGAATCCTCTCCCTGCTGTTGGTGGAAAGTACCTGCCAAAATTGGCTGGCTCCACATTCTGTTTCTGCCTCCCCTTATTGCTGGTTGTTCCTGACAACCGTCTTATCCTCCTCATGGATGATGGATGCCAGCATTGTCCTCCTGATAGATGATGGATGCCAGCATAATTGGAAACCATAGTTATGGGAACATGTCCTACACCTGCTTGCTTGCTTCACAATGGGGTGACAGTGGTGGTTTTGCCCTATAAAAAGTTGTAACAGAGACTGCTCGGGGTCTCTCTTGTCATCTTGGCTTGGGGACCCTGGTGCACCACCTTCTTGCCAATAAACCTGCTCTTTGAACCTCAATTGGAGTTCTTGCATCTTGTTGAGCAGCCTGGGAGTCATAACAAGACCCACAGGTGAATGTGAACACATGACCCTGTGCTGGGTTAAATTGTTTTATAAAGTGAATGGAAGCTTACAACATGGAAATGATAATAAAAATACCTACCTGCCTGTCTACCATGGACTGTATCTGTGAAAATCACTTCTTCCACTGCTTAGAATAGTCTCCAAATCAGTTATTTATTATTATTATTATTAATTATTATTATTTATTATTACCTTTGTCCCCTCTAGCTGCAAATTACTAGCTATTTGATCTGTGCATATTGGGAATGATGGGATTAAAATGCTGAAATGTATCTTCGCAGTAGCTTTGGATCAATGATAGGGAAGAAGGGCCATCTATTTCCATTTATAGAAATAGTTGATCACTGTCTCAGAGACCAAAGTCCCTTCAGAGAGGAGGACTTCCAGTTTCCAGATTGCAAAAGTTATTGTAGATCATGAGTCTCTTTCTAATGGAGATCATTTTCATGGTAGTTTTGATAGGAATCTGATTCCTTTCTGCTAAACCAACAGGGTCCCTTGTGAGAAAATCAGTTAACAAGGAGAAAGCAAGAGCAGGAGGTAAATTTAAGGATGTTTTTGGAATTTGTTAGTGAAGAAATGAAGGAACAAGCTGACAAGTGAACAAAACTAAATAAATACAGAACGTGTCCAAGAGATATGGAGAAGGAAACAAAAAAGAAAGAGAAAAAAACTCAAGAGAAAAAAGAAAAAGAAGAAGCAAGTCTGTGAAAGTGCCCAGAAGGCCACAGAGCTCAAGTAGTAGGAGAAATAATGACATCCAGCCCTTTGGGGAAGTTATTAACAAAGCATCAGGGGGTGAAACCAGGCTCACAGTCAGGTTACACACAGTCCTTGACCCCAGGAGAAGTCCATATGTCAACAAGTTCTGATGAAGATGGCAGAGTGGTATGAAAGACTTAAACTTGACCCATTTCTGGTCAAAGGGGAAAGTTAATATTTTACCTCTGGGTGAAATGATTTAAAATAATAGTAATTGGTATATACATTCAATTAAAATATTTAGTTAAAGTCTTAACCCTACTGCATATAACCAGCTATTTACAAATATCCTTTATATTTGTTACAAATTTCTATTTAATAAACCTGATTGCAAGAATATGAAAAGATGTTCTCTATCCTTGACTATCATGGAAATGCAAATCAAACCATGAGATACTTTCCATTCTGGGGTGATGGTAACAAAATAGACAGATAAGTATTGGCAAGGATATAGAGAAACTAGAACCGATGTATACTTCTGTGTGAATATAAAATGGTCCAACTACTTTGGGAAATGGTCTGAAATTTACTCAAATGATTTGACACAGAGTCACCATACAATCCAGGAGTTCTATTGATTGGTATATACTCGGAAGAAATAAAAACATACAGTCACACAAAAACTTGTATGTGAAAAACAGACGAATGGATCAAAAAGCTGTGGTATATTTACACTGTGGACTATCATTCAGCAATCAAAAAGACAAATATATGTCAATTGTGGCAATATGGATGGCATGAGAAGGAATCATGCCAGATCATGCCAGAAATAAGGAGAAAGGAAAAGAGAAATACCAGATGGTCTCACTTATATGTGTGATATAGGGAAAACAAACAAAAGGACAGGAAAGATTTAAAACTAACTAAATGATACAGCAAGGGAGGAAGGGTAAAATTAGAGAAGGAATGAGCACAAGAGATCAAGTTGATGGTTCACAAATGACATGGGGGAGGGAGGACCTTGGGGTATACAACAGTGTAAAAAATATATATGTGTAGTCAAAACTTTTTTAAAGAAAAAAGCTTGTATATTATTTGTAATAGCCAAATGGTGCCCATCAACTTATGAACAAATACAATGTAGTATACCCAAGAAGTGGAATATTATACAGCAACAAAAATTAGTGAACAATGGATGCATGCTACAATATGGAAGAACCTTGAAAAACATATGCTAAATAAAAGAAACAGAAATAAAAGGCTACCTATTAAATATTTCATTTATATGAAATATCTAGAAATGACAATTATGGACACTGAAGGCAGAGCAGTTGAAAGGATGAGGGAAAAAGGGAATGACTATTAATGGTATAGGGTTTCATTTGGGAATTATAAAAATGAGGGTCGCACAATTATGGAAATGAACTAAGAATTCTTGAACACTTTAGAAGGGTGAATTGTATGTCATATGGTTTTTATCTCAATAAAGCTGTTACATTAAAAAGGAGAAATTTTGGGAAGGTATTGGTTTTAGAAATTTCTATCAACCAATAAACTAATACATACAGGGAATAAGAGTTACCTTTATTTGTGTCTACATGTCCCTTTATCAAGAGAGGAAATGATTATGGGGTAATAGCTCATTCTGAATGGTCTTCGCTTTTTCTGGTTTCAACACTGAAAATCTCACATCCTACGGATTTCCTTACCCATATCCCAGTCCTGGGCAAATTGGAAATGTTAATCATTTTAAAAGTAAGGAAATCAGTTCCAAACTGCCACCTAACCTGATAGAATGTGGATGATATGACAGAACAGTCCAAGAATAAAAAAATAATAACTGCCCATGGTGGAAGTTTGTGTGCAATGTAGATTTGAATAGCTAAATTAATCTGGGATAGGAAAATATCACGTAACCACCATGCCCATATGGGTAACTTATGTGCACACAAAACAGAGGAAATGATAACATGACATGGTTTGAATGTGTTTAAAGATGATCCACTCTGTGGGGAGCCTTGTGGGAAGGTGTACTTAAGTCATTACTTCAGGAGCAGACCTCTGTACCCTATTGTGTATGAAGCTATTTTAAAGACATGAGTTACCACACAACCAGTACTTGCTAGTCTGCTGGTGATGGAAATTGTTCCCAAACTGTGAGCCACACTGTGAAATCTAGAAAGCTTGCAGAGAATGTGCCAATTTGAGAGGGAAATTTGTTAGAAACACCCACTGTTGTGGATACCTGCTTGTCTTTGGATGCACAGTAAACATTGGTGAGCTCAGTTGCCAAGGCAGCTGTGTAAAGATTTCACCTCAGGGCTCCTCAGGGCTTGCAAGTTCACCGCAGGGAAATGGACTCGCCTGGAGACACAGGCAATTATTGCTCAGCCTCCCGTTTACCTCAAGGGGTAAGTAATAAACACACACCAGAACGGCATGTTGCAGGTTCACAGAAAGCTAACAGCAGTGTGGCCATTTCTCTCATTCTAAAGATCTACTCTTTCAGATGAATCAATATGCAAAAAGGGGCAGCTGTTCTCTCTGCAAATAAGCTATCTATAAAAGCTTGAGGAGGCTGGACAGGGAGGGGAGGATTGAAAGGTTAAAGCCCAGAACTCCCGGGAAGAATGCTTGGGAAGATGTCTTCCCATAGTCCAGGTAATTATTCTGAGCACTAGAGGAGGTTCCTCTGCCCTGTTTTCTGCAAGGCAGGTGGTGGATCAGAATCCCCCAGACAAGCATTTTTCGATTACACTCACCTCCCCCAAACCTCATCTCCAGAGGTTCCAGCAGGACCTCCTGAGGGAGAGCCATCAAAACGTGTAAATGAAATAAAAAGCTAAATAGGCTGGAATGTCAATGTAAGAGTTGTAAGAGCAAAGGATAAGCATTGTAAGCCTTCAGTACCGACCATGTCTGGATCAGGTAAAAGATATTCTAGGAGGGAATCTAGAAAGCAAAATCTATGCATTTAACTATTTCACTCTTTTTTTTTTTTTTTTGGTAAAAACATCTCTATTGTGTGCCAGGAAGCATGCTGCATAATGGGGATATAAACAGGAGCAGGTGAGAAACAGACCCTATCCTCATAGGGACCGTAGGCTAGAGGGAAAGAAAAAATTCAAAGCTTATCTATAAAGATGTAAAACTAAAACGGATAAATGGTAGAAAGGAGAGGAAACGCAACAGTATTGGAGGATGCTCAAGATGGTGACTCAGTCTAGAGGACAAAGAAAGCTCCTCAAGGAGTCTGGTTAGTTGAATTATACAGGAAAAATAAGTCTATGTTAACTAGGCAGAGAGTAGGGAGGATATTCCAGTAAGAAGAAAGAGCAGGGCCAGAGACCATGTGGTAGGAAGAAGCGTGGAGAGAAAGTCATCAGCTTCATGGCCTCTCAGAAACAGAGCATGTGAAAAGTGAGGAAAATGGGGTTCACAAGTATCAAACAAGGCTATGTGGACCATGGTGTGGACCATGTTAAGAATTGTGCTTTTGATCCTAAAAGCCACATGAAGTGGTGTAAAGGAAGGAAGTGATAGCATCAAATTTACATTTTTGAAATGATCACAGTGGAACAGGAGTAGAAGCTGGAATGAGAAGGGAGAGGATGGGAGCTTGGACCAGGGTAGTAGATGACATTGGAAGAGGAATGTGGGAAGTGAAAGGAACAGAACTTGGTACTGGTCATGGAACATGACTGAAAGGGAGAAGACCAAGCTGGCTTCCAAGTTTCTGGTTTTTCCCATTAATTAATGAACAAGTCCAATTAATTAATGGGTAATTAATGATGGTACCACCTTAGGAGAAAAGAAATCAGAAATGGAATACATTTGGGGAAAATCATAGCTCTACTTCGGGTATATTGAATTTGAGACCTGTGAGTACAAAGTGTACAGTGGAGGAAATGGCCACTTGAAAGCTTCTCAACCCACCCTGCTAATTGTGCCAGAGAGGTGATGTCTTGGGTGCACCTATTAAAGAGCCTGGCAGCCTACAAAAGGCAGAAGTATCATGAAGTAATCATCCTGGTCATCAAGATTCTGATTTGGAGACAGACTATTGACCTTTCATAGGACATGAAAATACATACTCCAGAATAGAAGCAGTACACTGGTTCATGGAACAAATTTGGCACATCTATGTCTATTTTGGGCATTAGGCTATCATCTCTTTAAATAGATATGGAAATCTTTGTAGACAGAACATTTACTTCAGAGAACTGATGTCTTTACAGGTGCTTCAGATTTCTTTCATCAAGTACATGGAGGTAACTGGAGAACTCACTCTGAGGAGGCAACCAGGAGGATCCCAGCCTCCTGAGACCCTTCCTAGCTTCATTGAGGTCAAGGAAAATGACTTGGAAGTACACCTGTAAACCACTCCCACCATGACAAGTCCTGGCACACCTGCTGGGAAACTCTGTTATAAACATAGTTTTCATCTCAAATGGTAGAATATACCTAGTCCCCTTCACATTATGCTAACATGCATACTCTAGCCCTGTAAGTAGGAAGGGGAGTCTGAGTCTGCACATCTAATAAGCTCCTAGGTGATGTGGAAGCTGCTAACCTGTGAACCACAAGGAAATGGGTACCAGGTCCCAGGACACAAAGGCAAACTAATGCTAATTCTAGGGTTTCTTAAGGTAAAGATTCATTTTCTTCAATTCATGCTAGTTATACCTAAAACTTTTTGGCTTGATTAATGAAGAGCGTGAGGTGAGAATTTGGTCCTGATGTCTTGCAACTTTTCAGATGTAAAAATGAGTGATATCTAAATGTATCAGTCACATTTCAAAGGTAGAGGAACAGGAGGCAGCTCAAATTGTCCTTGGCAGTCACCAGCACAAGAAATAGCTCCAGAAGAAATGATCTCTAGGAAAATTGACTATGATTTGATAAAGATACTTGAAGATGCAAGAAAGACATCGGTTGAATGGGATCACGATCATTCTCAAAATAGATGAAGCCACAGGATCTAGCACAAGGATAAGGGTGAGAATGCAGAGTGTTACTGCCAAAACTTCAGTTCCTTAGTGTAGCAGAGTGATTGAGAAAGGACAGTGTCACAGGAGCCAACTGTCACAACTGATGCTGGTGTGAGATAAGTGATGCTTTCAGTATCCTGCTCGATTTTAAGGGTTCATTTCTAAATGAGATGGAAAGGCCTGTGATGGCTAGGGAAATTGAGAACAGAATTCTATAAGTCTTCTTGACACATGATTTACACTTCAGAAAAGTGTAAAAAAGTGCTTTTCCATAACTTTCCCTGAGACTATATAAATTTGTGAAAACTATTTATTTAGTAATTTAAGATATTATCCAAATCATTCTAGCTATGGTTTTCTTTTTCTAGTTCAGACCATTTCATTCTGTGACATCACATATTTAATACAAAATAAATGTTGACATCACTTTTACTTTGAAGAATATCTGTGTGAAGGCTACAATCAGCAAAAATATATTTAAGTGTCAAAGATTAAAATGTCATATGAAAGTAGCCTCTCTCAGCTTTCTACTAGATGCCCTGGGAAATTTTAAATTAAGGTTATTTTATTTAGATAATATTAGACATAATGATTCTCACATGTAAGGGCAATAAATATGTATTCCATGTGCATGCTTTAGGAAATATGCCATTTTGTGTTTTTTTTTTTTTGAGACTAGGTCTCGCTATTTTTGCCCATGGAACTGCAGGCTCATGTTGCCCGGGGTACCACAGACTCAAGCAATCCCCAGCCTCAGCTTCCTAGGTAGCTGGGATTACAGGTGCACACCACCACACCCAGCTATTTTTTTTTTTTTTTTTGGAACTAGGTCTTGCTATGGGCCCCAGGTGGGACTCAAACCGTGATCCCTAGCCCCGGCCACTTCATAGGCTGAAGCTTATAGGCATGAGCCACCATGCCTGGCTCATTTTGTGTTCTTTTAAAGAAATTAGTTGAAGACCTATTTAGTTGATATGGAATGAGTCAGAATTAAAAACTCAACAACTAGAAACTTCATGTAAAATTGGCATAAAACATACTCACATAATTTCAAATATGATTACAAACCAAAGCAAAGGTCCAAATTGATCTTTAAATATTTAGAGTTTTTTTAACCTAGTTTTAAAAATAGATTCTGGGGAAAAAAGAATTCAGAAGTTCTCTGGTTGCTAAAATTGTTATATTCTTTGTATTACAAGGAAAAGAAAAATTACTTAATTCTATCTGCTCTTGATAAACAGAGAATTTAACTCCAACTGATCTGTATTGTAATGAACACTAAGAGAAATCCTTTAGGCAAACAATGGCAGATAGCAGCCTGCAGAATGGCATGAAGGCTACTAGAAAAGATATGCAGGTGAATATATATGACTTTTTATATATTTCTTTAATATACTACTGACTGATATAACTACACTTAACTATGATTGTACTTAAAGCTATTGAGATATACCCTTTAAATAGTTAAAATGGTAAAGTTTATCATGTGTATGTGTCTTTTAAACTTCAATTAAAGACAAAACAATAAAATGCCAACAAATAAATAAAAGCACTATTGGCTGCTTAAGCAAAAATAACAGTGTTATAGATTATATTGAGTAAAATATTTAACAACAATTAAATAAGGGATAGGAAAGAATGTTAAAGGAATTTCACTGCTCTAATATTGTCAGAATATTGTTCATGAGGTAACAAGTTGTGTTAAAAATACGTAACACATGAAAAATCACATGTGCACATACACAAAGCACAAAAGAAGTCAGCAGAGGAGATAAAAGTCAGTAAAGAAGACTGAAAGGAAGCTAAATATGTGTATACTTACACTAAATGGAACACCAAAGATTATTCCAATCACCAAGGAGAAGCAGGGACAAAGGCAGCTTATGAACAATAAACAGATGAGACAAAAGCTATGTACCAAGATGGCAGATTCAGACTCAACCATATAATAGCAGTACCTACACTAAATGTAAGTGGATTAAATAATCCAGTTAAAGAGCAGAAATTGTCAGACTGGACTGAATAAAGCAAGATCTACTGCATGGTATTTGTAAGAAAAATGCTGTAAATATAAAAACACAGGGAAATTAAAAAAAGGTAGAAAAAGAAATACCATGTATATTAGCTAATTGTTCCCAAAATTAGCCATTTAAAATAGCAAATATTTATCTCATAGTTTCTAGGGTTAATTATCTGGGTATATACTAGCAGAGTCATTTTGTCACATTAGGCTGTAGTCAGAGTCATGTCTTCAGTCTCATCTGAAGGGTCAATGGGGGATGAGGGCATGGCAGGATTTGCTGATTTCTCAAGACAAGTGAGTAAGAGAGATGTCCCAGAGGGAAACTGTAGTCTTTTTATAAACTAATTCCAGAATTGATGGCTCATTGCTATGATTTTTTAGAATCAAGTTACTAAATCCAATGGACTCTCAAGGGGAGGAAATTAAGAGTGTGAATATTTGAGATGAAGATTATTGGGCACCATCTTAAAGGACATATACTACCTCATGCAAACCTCAGACATAAGAAGGCAGATGTGGTGCTGTAAATATCACAGTGGACTTCAAGACAAAGTGTACTATTTGCAGTACAGGGAGAGATTTCATAAGGATAAAATGGTCAATTCATCAAGAAAATATAACTATCCTAAAAATGTATGCAACAAATAACAAATCTTCTCAATGCATGAAGCAAATATTGACAGATTTATGAGGAGCAAGAGATTAAACCCATAATCATAGTTTCAGATTTTGATACCTCTCTGTTTTTGTACATAATCAAAAAAGTAATGATTATGTAGAATATTCGAACAATGCAATCAATATAACTGACTTAGCTGATAGTTCTAGAAACTATATTTATAGAATATACATTCTTTTCAAGGTAGAAAGTAAACAGATTCCTAGAAATAGACATATGCTGGACATAGAATAAATCTATTTTATTTTATTTTCTACAAAATCAAATAGATCTATGTTCTTCACAAAACTTAATTAGAAGCCAATGATGATAAGAAATCTAAAAAAAAAAACACCCAAATTCTTGGAAATTAGATAACACAATTCTAAATAATTTATAATCAATTAAGAAATGACAAAATAAATACAACTATGCTGATTTGGATGATAATAAAGACAAAAAAAATCAAAGGATGAAACTAAAAAAATTCTGAAAGAAGTGTATAATTTTAAATATGTACATAAAAGGAAGTGTCTGAAATCAATGATCTAAGCTTCCATCTTAAGAAGCAAAAAAAATTTATTAAAACTAAATGAAAGTTAGGAATTGATACAATAGAAGATGGATGACAATCAAGAAAAACAAAATTTGAAAGTCCTTTGAAAAGAGTATTAAAGTGTATCAATCTCTAGCAAGAATGATCAAGAGAAAATATAAAAAGCATTTACCAGTACCAAGAATGAAAATAGAAAATCATCACAAATCCTACAAACATTAAAACAGTAATACAGATGAATTTCAAGAAATCTTATGCCAATAAGTTGCTAATCAAGATGAAAAGGACAAATTCCTTTAAAAAACATTTAGACAAAAGAAAATTCAAATAGCTGCTAAAGAAACACTATTCTTAATACAATAAAACTCACACACATGTAGAAATCTTCAGATTCAGATAACTCCATCTATTCCAATCATTTAAGTAAGAAAATCAACACAAACTTTTAAAGATGGAGGAAGAAACTCCCACTTGAATTGAGAACATGCTGAAATCAAAACCTGCTAGGAATATTGCAAGAAAATGACAATCCATATCCTTCAAAAATAGACAAAAACTCCTTAACTGATATGCATGTGCACTTAACTGGCTAGGAACACAACAGGACCAAAATAGGGGGATCCTGGTGCCCCAAAGCTGCCAATGAGGAGCTGGTATCACCTCTTACTTGAAATTGTCCTACAAGAAGGTCCTATAGTACTGTACCCACACACAGTTCCTGGACCTGGGAAGATTTGTGTCCATTTCTCTTGACTTAGTGGCCATCTCTTAAACTATCCCTGTCACTTTGTGCACATCACTTTTGGGGTGTGCACAACACACACACACACACACACATACATACACTATTTTATCTCACTCACTCACTTTCTCTTGGTCTCTGTTCTCCATTTGAATTTGTTTGATATCTCTCTCCTTCCCTCCACCTTGGACTTAGAAAAACTATCACTCTTGGTTTAGGAAAACTGTCACTCAGAGACCCTCAGAAAACCAGGAGGGATCCCCCCAGTTTTCTACCTGTTCCCTTCTAGCTCACACACGTAGTTGACTACTGGGGTCCAGTCAAAGGCCCCCGGCTCCTTCTTCAGCCATTTTTCCAGCTCCTTCAGGTTCTGGTCAGTGTAGTCAGAGGCAACGATTTCCTTAAAGGATTCACAAGCAGAGAGGAGCTGATAGATGGTGGGGCCAGAGCCGATGTCTATCAGGAGGTCTCCCTTCACACCATCTGGATTCAGGGAGGAAATGAGGCAAGAAGGTCAGAAGACAGAGCTGATTCGCATCACCTTCTCTGAGATTGCACAGCACAAGCCATCTCTCCACTCACTCTTTCCCTCCAAACCTCTTTTTAGAACATATTTTCATTTTCCACTCCCCAATCCAGCATGGGGACATGCTGCCAAGATATTTTTAGGTCTAAGTAAAGGAGACAAGATCTACATCTGTTGTACAAACCCCCTGATCCAGAAAGACTCTTGCATAGAGAAGGTAAAAACTATTAACATAGACTTTGGGGGTTAAGTTGAAAAAGATTTAATTGAGCTTATATTAAATCTTTCTTCAAAAAAGCAGCCAAGTCTTCACGTTCAGAGGTCTTTAGTTCATGCATATTCACAACATCACTTTGAATGAAATTTGGAACAAGCAACAGAATCTCCATTTCTTAAGTGGGCCATCAAGGTGAAATGGCTCATTTTGGTCAAATCCCTAGAGAATCTAGGACAGAACTCCATCCTCTGGTTTCCCTTCAGCATGACCAAATGAGACCATGTCTATAAAGTGCTCTGGAAATTGTAAGACATTCACATCAATGCTAGTTTCTTTCCTAGTTAAATAAACAGGAAATGATAAAAAAAAAAGGGCTGTCAAATAACAAAAAAAGAGATTACAAAGTTCAGTTGTGCCCTGAAACTGTAGGTCTCATATTTTGGTGGGGAGATACACAGGCAATCGATACACTCACCTAGGCAGAATATCTTGAAGAGGCTTTTCAGAAGATGTCTAAGAATCTGGTTTTCTGCTGACTGTCTGGACCCAAAGCTGTAATATTTTTCTAAGTAATCCCGTGGGTTAAAGTGACTTAGGTATGTGTCCTTGGAGGTGAAGCCAGAGTCCATTGTGACCCACTCCTGTGCTCCAGTGGCCTGTCCTCCTTCTGGTCGCCAGCAGGCAGAAGTCACCCTGCAGAAGTTGCAGAAGAGTCTCAGGTTCTCAATTTTCTGTCAGTTCAGCCTATCCATTAAAGATAGCAGTTTGGTTAAACACTAACAGAGAAATATACCAAAAAATGTTTTGATCATTCTAGGCTCTTATGAAATTCCTGGGGAAGAGAGCAAGGAGAAGGGGGGAGTGGCAGGGGAAGGGTCATGAGCTACACGCAATGCTGGCCAAGGGGTGAAGTTCAGCTGCGAGGGAGGAATTACTGGACTTGTAGGGGAATGATTTAACTCATGGAAGAACCCCTAAGTTCAGAGAGATGGGTCATAACCCCAAAACACCATGTTTCTTCTCCTTCCAGCAGTGATTATTCCAGTAAGAGGAATCACAAAGAATGACTTAAATTTTAACTTGTGAAAGAAAGGAAAGAGGAGAAAGACAATGATGGGAAATGCATTCAGGTTGGGGCTAAGGAATGTTGTTTAAGGAAAGACTTTCACATGAAATCTGGACAGACAGTGAAAGAGCAATTTTAAAAACCAGGATGGGGTTTTCTCCAATATTTAGCATAGCTACAAATCTCTACCCTCTCCTTGTCCTCCTCATGTCCCTCCATCCTTGCTCTGGCATCTTCAGCTTCCTCCAGCACAGCCTATTGCCATTCTCTCACAAGCACCTCCTCACACCTCCAGTCCATTCAAATCCTGACAGTTCTTTCAAAGTGCAGTTAGAGACCTCCATTGCTTTAGGAGTTCTTTAAATTCCCTTTACTGAGCCCATACTGACCCTAGTTTAGCTCCATTTGGTCAAGTCCTTGATTTTGCAGTGCCCTACACTTTGCTACTTGTTTTATCTGCATCAATTTTACTTCCCAAATGAGTCTAGTACAATGGGTTAAAGATAAAACATTGAAAAGATAAAGACAGAATTTCCAGAACTGATGAAAGGTGCTTTATTAGTTACTCTAATCAAGACACAAAAACCATACCAGTACTTGGAATTGGAAATTTTTAAAAATAAATTTAATATAGCAAAGCACTAACTAGGTTTTAATAACTAATAACTCTTCAATAACTCTTAATAACTAAGAGCATATAAAAAGAACTTTAAAGGATATCAGAGATGGCAAATGCAGAAAGCCCCTGTGGTTGAAGGGAACAGGAAAAGAGTTGGTGCTGGGAGTCACAGCTCTAAGGAGAAGGCGGAGAACCCGCAGGAATAGGGACAACCTAAGAACACAGAAAACACCAGCTATGTGCAGAGATACCAGCTTAGTGAAGACAGTCATTGGAGAAACTGCTCATTCACCCAGACTTCAGGGGGAAGCCGTGGAAGCTTCAAATATTGTCCTTCTCCTCCAACACGTCTCTTTGACAGAATCTACCCTAGAGGCAGCTGGCAGAGGAGAAATGTGTTTGCAGGATCCAGCTCTTCTGTAACTAAATGCAGAAAAGGTGGTTAGAACCATAAGGCAATCAATTAATAACTGGCACAGACATTAATTCAATAAAATTAATTCAATAAAAAATTATTGATTGCTTATTTGTGTAGGTAATATTCTACATACTTTATAAATATTAACTCATTTAATCCCTGTAACAGTTTTACAAAGGGCACGTTTAGAAGTCTAGTGAATTTCAAGCAGGAGATGTTAAAGGAGACTTACTGTACTGGTAAGAAGACCAAAGACTACAAGATAATGTTGAAAACATCCAAAGAAAAGACACAGGTTACCTGTAAAGAATGATGATGATGCTGAGAACTGACTTTATAGGCAAGGAAGGCAGAAAAGAGAGCAGCAGCATTGTTAATGTGAAAGGAACTGTCAACTGAGAATTCTCTATCTAAGAAAGGTCTTTCAAGAACTGGGACAAAATAAGGATATTTTCAAACAAACAAACAAAAAAACCCGCAAAGAAAGTTTGCCATTAGTAGATCCTCTGTAAAGGAAATCTAAAATGACCTATTTCACACAGGTGAAATATGAACCCAGTGGAAGGTCTGAAGTTCAAGAAAGAATAAAGAATAGAGGAAGCTGACAAATGGGTAATTCTAACACATAAAAAATCTGTTAATAATATGCAAGATGGGATTAGAACACACAATAGCAATAGCCCACAAGTTTCAGGAGATGATGAATATTGAAGGGGAATTAAGGTGGAATTAAATGTTCTAGATCTCTGTACCATTGAGGGAGGGTAGATGCATTGTCTTTAGACTCTAATAATTGAACTATGCATGCTGCAAATCTAAGCAGATTGTGTCCTGCCCTTCTCCCCTCATACTGTACTCGGTATCCCTATGCATGGCAACATTTTTCCACTGCAGGTACCTAAGTCTCTGCTGAGGGCTTTCTCTAGTAGCAGGAGCACATCAGTGACAGCTCCACATAGAGGAATCCAGAAAAGAAAAGCCAGGGAATCAATACAGCAGCCCTTAGGCCTTCAATCCCTGGCAAATCAGAATTGGTGAATAAATATGCAAGTTCCCCTGCTCCTGGGACAAGAGTGATAAACACATTCTCTCTCCTGTCCCTGAGGTTCAGGACTGAAACTAAGCACCCACAGCAAAAACTGGCTTTAGTGGCTTCCTTTCTTTCTCTGTCTCATTTTCCCATCCCCAAACTAGTACTTCTTGGGATCCAAAATAAAATAGTTACACTACAATTTTAGATGCTTCCAACAGAATATAATCAGACCCAATTAGTACAGGAGGGGAAGTGAAAGAACAACAAAAAATCAATTGATAAGAAGACCAGAACCAAAAGAAAAAAGAAATATAGATTTTCCAGGTCAAATACAAATCATAAAATAAGAAGGTATTGATGAGGATTTAGCAACATCAATAAAAATGCAATAGACCTGTACAGTAGGATTAATCAACTTGAGTTAATGAACAGACATAAAATATCACTTCTAAAAGCTACATATTTGTTTTAAGAATACAGAAATGACTAAACATTACCATTTACTAGTTTGCTTTAAAGCAAACCTTAACATAGTTCAGAGCACTGAGATAATACAGAGTATAGTCTCTGACCAAGATGTAAGTCAAAAATAAAAGATGGCTAGAACACCCTTATGTGTTTTGAAATTTAGAAATCCAACAATAAATAGCCCATAGGTCAAAGAAAATAAATCCTCTTGCAAATGATGAGTAAGAATAAAATTACTGCATTTCAAAATTTACATTTAAAGGGAACTCAATTCATCAAATGGATGTATTAGTAGAGAAGACTGAGTTTTAATGAACTCGTGAAGTTAGGAAAAGAACCATACGAGAGAAAAAATAGAAAAAATACAGAACAGAAACTAATGAAATAAAAAGTTAAGAGCCAATAGGGAGAATCAGCAAGGCCCAAAAACTGGTGCTCTGAAAAGTCTAGGACAATTAATTACAGGAAAAATACTTTTGGACCCATATAGTAGATACTGAGAGAAGAAAAGATCAAATTCAACATCTATTCACATCAAAACAACTCTGGGAACACTGAGAATAAGATGGGATTTCCTTAGGATGATAAGGACTGTCTATAAGGTCTTTATTAAATATTATGCTTAATAATGACACGTTTAAGCCAGCCATGGTGGCGCCTGCCTGTAAGCTTCAGCCTATGAAGCGACTGGGGCTAGGAATCATGGTTCAAGTCCCTCTTGGGGCAACATAGTGAGACCTAGTCCCAAAAAATAGCTGGGCATGGTGGCACACACCTGTAATCCCAGCTACCTGGGAAGCTGAGGCTGGGAATTGCTGGAATACATAGTACACCGGGCTACATGAGCCTGCAGTTCTACAGGCAAACAGAGTGAGACCTAGTCTCCAAATAAAAGACAATAAAATAATGACATGTTTAAAAGCTTTCCCTTCAAGTTGGGGACAAAGACAAAGTTGCTGATGATAACCAACTTATTCAACATTCTACTAGATGTCCTGGACAGCAGAATGGGTAAGAAAAATAAATAAAAGATAATGATTGGAAAGGAAAAAGATAAGACTATTATTATCAGCAGATAATATAATGATGATATTTACAGAAAATGAAAAATAATCTATAAATAAAGTACCAGAATTAGTACAAAAGTTTAGCCAAGTTTCTGGATATAAAATCAATACAAAAGTTCAATTTATTTCTAACTATGGTAATAAAAGTAAATTTAAAACAGACTTCATTCACAATGGCATTAAAAAATATGAAGTACCTAGGGATAAATCCCACAAAATATATACAAGACATTAATGGGGAAAATTATAAAATTTTATTGAAAGATGTTAAAAGAGACCTAAATAAATGGGAAGTAGGCCACTTTATGAATTGAAGGACTCAACATTGTAAAGATGTCATTTTTCTACAAATTGATTTATAGACTCAGTAAAATCCCAATTAAAATCCCAATAGGTTTTTGTTGGAACTTGACAAGTGAGCTTTAAAATTTATATGACAGCGCCAAGGGCCAAGAGTAGCTACTCTTGAAGAAAAATAAAATAGGAGGGCTTGCTCTACCACATCTAACACTTACTATAAAGTGGTAGTAGTTTAGGCACTGTGGTATTTAAATAAGAATTGACAAATAGGGTGGAACATAGCAGAGAGCCCACAATAGAATCACTCACTGTCATATACAATAGAGATTATATTCCAAGTCAGGGGGGAAAGTTAGACTTTCAATAAAATCTGGGATAACTGAGTACCCATGGAAAGAAATAGGATCAACCTCTTTTTATACTCTAAAATTCTATTTAGGTGGACTAAAAATCACTATATGAGAGGTAAACCTCTAAAGATTTAGAAGGTAATATAGAAGAGTATCTTCAGGACCTTGGAACTAGAGAAGGATTTCTCAACCCAGATGCAGACACCATTCATCATAGAAGAGAGATCTGTAAGATTGAGTATATTACAATTAAAAACATCTGTTAAACCAAAAATCCCTTGAGAGAAGAGACAAGCCACAGAGGGAGAAAAGCTACAACACAGACAACTGCCAAAGGACTAGGTTTCAGAATTAAGGAAGTCTTTCTGTGAACTAAAATAAAGAAAAACACAGAAGACTTAAACCAAGACCCTCCTATGAAAGGAGATAGAAATAGTTGCTCTCACCAGCGCCATGCAAACTAGACCAAAATGAGATGCTATTCCACAGCTACAGAACTTGCTAAGATGACATTCTGACCAGCACCAAGGACCTTGATCATACATACCTTCATGTATTCCTAGTGTGCATATTCCTTGGTGCACCACCCTGAAAATCAAACTGTCATTCATTAGTAGAGTTTGAACACACCTGTATCCACCTATCTCATGCCCGGAGGTGTACCGGAGAAAATCTAACACAGGCACAGCAATGTTTTAATGGCACTGCTTGAAGTAGTCCCCAGCTAGAAACAATCAATCAATCAAAATCAGTCAATCAATCAATTGGTGTACACAATGCAAATGAGCCAGGTCACAGTCATCATCAGTGTGGATGACTTGCCAATTGATGTAGGATAAGAAAACAAGTCATGAAGATGACCTACATTTTTGTTCCACTAGTATAGACTTCAAAGTAGGCAAAAGTAAATGTATTTAGTGATGTGTAGATGAGTCATAAAGTTATAAGGAAAAACAATGACACAACAGTATCAGAAGGTAGGTTAGTGGTTGCAGCTGAAGAAGAAGAGAATAAGAATTGGGGGTTTTGTGGAAACAGAACCTTCTAAGATCCCGCAGTGTCCAGTTTCTTAACATGGGGGTGTTCTAAATATTTCTAAATATATTTCTAAATATAAACTGGCCTTCAGTTTATATTAATTTTTATCCTATGTTTAAAATTATATGAAAAACTTAGGGACCTTTATATCATCTCAAGATTATTTTTCAGATTATAGGCAATAATTATTTTCTTCTTTCTGTATGTACGACAAGGAACATCTTTAACTTCAGAATCAGAAAAAATTTTAAATAGTAGCAACACTTTTACCATTAATGCAAATCTTACTTTTTAAACATAAAATGATAACAATTATTTCATTTGCTTACCACTATATATTCCTTCTTCCTTTCTTATTAAACTCATTTCAATGATTAGTTTTTATAGTTGCTTTGTCACTTAATCCACGTCCCTGATTTTATTCATGCATATGTAAAGATCCAGTATTTGTCTTTATTTTTCTGACTTGCTTTGCTAAACATAAGTCCCTTGATGTCTTCCATTTTGTTATAAGTGGCAAGAATTCCTCTTTTTTATGACTGAATAATATTCCATTGCATAACTATCCCACATCATCTTTATCTAAGATCAGTACATACCTGATTCCCAAATCCTAGCGCTTGTAAATGATATTGCAGTAAACACTGTAGGACATATGATTTACTGAATTGATAATTTCATATTCTTTGGATAGATGCCTGAGAGGAACTGCTGTGTCATATGGTAGTTCCATTTTTAGTACTTTAAGATAAATTCAAATTACTTTCCAAAATGGTCACAATCATTTATATTCCACCAGTAATATAATACAGTTTACTCTTTCTCTGCATCCTCTCCAGCCCTTGTTGTGGCATATCTCACCATTACTAGCACACCCTGATACTGAGTCACTTTTGAAATAAGTGCATATTTAGACAGCAAAGAGTCCTGGTCATATAGATTTCCTCACTTCGCTCTCTGAAGCAGGACACAGCATATCTTTTTTTACTCACTTTCACTTGTCTGCTAAACCACTCAAGGGCACTAAAAGACAACTATCTCAATAAAATGGGGTACAGATGTCAGGGAAATTTACAGAAGGTACTACTCAAGCTTTCCGGCAAGCTTCTCCTTCCAGTCCTGGAAGATGCCTTTCTGTGCTGCAGACAGCAAGGTCTGCTGTAGATCAGAGGCTCCGTAGGCTCCAGGGATGATGCAGACCTCAGAAGGCATGGTGTCTCTTCCATGCCTTCTGCTGCTCTCCAAGACAGAGATGTACAGCTGCAACACCAAGCAATTAGGAGCCTACCCTTCACCCTTTCTCGTTTCATTGGATGGTGAGGGGGCTGGGGTGGTTCACCAATGCTGCCAAAGTCCATTCCATCCCTGAGCCTCCTGCTGGTTCTCTGCTTGAACCAGAACAGGTGTGAGCCCCCGGGGCAGAATCCAGACAGAGCCAAATTAGGCAACTACTGCAAACAAGCAAACCGGCGATTTCGGAGGCCTTTGTGTGCTTGGTAATTCATGATCAATAAACACTACAACCCAAACAAGAAAGCATCAGATTTGATGAAGCTGTGCAGGGCTTGCTTTAGAGGGAGCTGAGCACGCGTGGTGAGTCCAAGGATGATTCATTGCAGGGGGTCGGGACCCTTCCTGGAAGCCCATCATTGCCTGGCTCTCTCTGCTGAGAACCCTGTGGGGTGGAAAGGAGCTGCTCAGAGGTGAGAGGGGCTCTGTGTAGGACAGAACTACACTGACAACACCACCGAGAGTCTGGAAGGAAGCCAAAATTCTGGTCCAGATAAGCCTTCAGAGACAGCAGCATAGCTCCCCCACCCTGCCTTTTCCACAGGGGTGGAAGATCACAAAATGGGGCAAACAGCCCCACAGCAGAGCTGCAAATCAAGAGAATGATGATGAACTTGACCAACCAGCTGCTGATGTCTGTTCCCATGGAGGAACTTCTCTATGGACAATGGCTGTGAGCCAGGACCCTTAAGTCATCACATGGACCCTCATGTGATGGAGCCGCGAAATGCAGCAGAACGCAGAATGGAAGAGAGAAACGGCAAGGAGGAGCAGGCCCTGATAGAAGCGACTGAGCTTGGACTGGCTGTCCAAAGCAAAAATAAGACTGGAAATCTAAGCCGCATGGACAACCGTGTCCTGAAGACACAGATACCCAGGCAAAGGACATAGATGCAGGAAAAGAAGAGACCGAAGGACTAAACATGGACCAACACACAACAACAGAAGAGTTGGGGTGACCGGAGGGGTAGTCGGGGGGAGGAGGGGCACACCCAAGGGAATCCACAAACATACAAATATGAACAGTGTATGAAATTTTTAAAAAAATCATTTAATTTTAAAAAATAGTGTGTTTTTCGGTTGCAAACCCACTGCCACACAGACACCAGCTCAGCCTGAAACAACTGCTCTTGTCACTGGCTATCAACACTCGAGCGTCCAGCTCTGAAACATGCTGCTGAATCCACAGCCCTGGCCATAGAAAGGTTTGAGAAGGGCACCCAAGTGGGGGGCGGAGGGGAAGGGCAAACCCCTTGGCTGCAGGGGAAAGAGAAATGGCAGAAAAGAGATCCTGGAGGTGGGGGCGGTTGAGGTCACTTGGTAAGGAAAGAATCCTAAGCCTTTGGATTCCGAAGTCCAGCCTGTGGAATATTACGCATCAATCAAAGAGTCATTTGCAGCAACAAGGATGGAGGTGGAAGGACTCGTATTAGCAGAAATAAGCCTGAAAGCAAAAGAGAACTATGGGATGATCTCACTTATATGAAGGATATAGGGGAAAACAGAAAAATAAGAAAAATTTGAAACAACCAACAGAACCAAACCATAGAGTGAGAGGGGGAGGAGGAAGAAAACCGGGAGGTGGAGGGCACAAAAAATTAACGGGTGTTAAGGAAATGGGAGAACCCCAGGGTACACAATGGTGTACTAGATATATATATGTATTATATAATAATATATAATAATGATAATGCTTATTACATTATTACAATTACAAGCTTATTACAATGCTTATTACCATAATAAGAATGCTTATTACATTGGAAAAAGAACAGTAAAGGCTGAACTTGAACTTTTTTTGAAAAAACAAAGCCCAGCCAGGAAGATGCCCCCACCCCCACCCCCGCCTGCCCAGTGCAGGCTTCTTCTGATGGCAGGAAGATGGCATCGAGGCCTCTGGCAGGCAGAGCTCTGCTGTGGCTGGTGGCCAGCTCACTGGAGTGCAGGGTGTGCCAGGCAAACGCTATGCCAAAGGTCAGAGAGACTGAAAACCACCACCCACTTGGCAAGACTGAGGACTTGCAGGCTCTGGTGCCGCTCAGGTTGTTGGCTGCGGGGGCCTTTCTCCCTTCGTGTCATGTGTCTCTGTCCCAGACTCCCTCGCTGTGCGTCCAAAGCTGTGAATTCAGGCTATCTTCTCGGGCCCATTGATTTTTGTTCTTGCTTCCTACTAATTACTGTCATGAAATAACATATGGTGAAGAATCATGCCGCCATGTCAGTGCTAAGGCTACACAAATCTAAGGGAAGTGTATTTCACTCTTTTCTTCTTCTACCGATGACGTATGTGAAAAGCGAATCACTTTAAGTTCAGAGTAAAAAGATCTTGGACTGAGACGGGACTTGTTATCCTGTTCCTCTTTCATTGTTTGGTTTCAATTTTAAAAAAGCATGAGGTCAGGCGGTTAAAGGAAAAGGCTTATTACATTGGAAAAAAGAACAGGAAAGGCTGAACTTGGACTTTTTTTTGAAAATCAAGGAAGGATGTAATTACCTCATGGAAATCAGCTTCTGCAAAGGGATTCAGGCCTCCGAAGGAAGAAGGCAGCGCTGCCAGACTTCAGCCTGTGGTCAGACAGCGTCTGCAATGAACTGAGACTCTGGATAGTGGAAGTAAATTCATCTACTCAATTCTATTTTCTTCTTTCTCCCCCATTTTCCACTTTTGGCCCCATGGGCAACCATTCTGTGGTGCTGAGCGTACGTTCTTCCCTTGATGGGCACTTTTGTAAATCAGCTGCTGCTCAGTATGCATAGATTTTTATTTTGCATCATTTTCACTCTGCTCGTCAGGCCCCATCACAGCCCTCTGCACACACGTGGGCACACATCACTTCCCACTGCATTGTCCGCCATGATGTGCACCCCTCGTTTACTTAGGGCTCCAACCACAGGCACCCAGGTTGCTTCCCACTCCCAGCATCCTGTTCGCATCCTGGTCTCTGCGTAGATGGTGGGAGAAATCCCACAAACTCCCAGGCATCATAAGAGAGTCACAGATTTCATTTTAGCAAGAACTAGCAGTCTGTCCCAGCAAAGCCACACCAGATCACCCCTACTGGGGCCCCAGGTCCCCGCCACCCCCTCCTTGGAATAGTTTATGGACTGTTGCCAGTCTCATCAGTGTAGCTGCAGACTTTTTTATTTTGCCTTTTTCCGGCAAGCCTGAAAACATTCAAACATGGATGTCAGTACCAGTAACCTAAGAGGTGTGCCTCACACAGTCTAGGTGGCTAACGATTGCTGACTTTGTGTTCGCACCACTGTGCAATGCGGGGAGGAGAGGGACCTGCTCCGGGAAGCCGAGCTTCTACTGGGTGGCTCTGCCAGCCCCCGAGGCCCAGAGCCTCCCACCAGATTCTCTGCCTCCAGCCAGTGGGGGAGGGACAAGAATGTCCCCAGAGCATGGCAGGCCCGGGCCAGATCTGACGTAAGCAGAGTTGCACGCTGCACGCTGCATGCTGACGTGTTCATATTTCTTGGGCCAGACTCAGACATGGCCTGAGCCAAGGGGCTGCAGGGTGAAGTCCAGCTGTGGCCCGAAGATGCCACGGAACTGGCAGAAGCAGCCCAGCTCCGCCACAAAATGTTTGCTGTCCTTTGTGGGTCCCTCCTCAGCACATTTCCTCATCGCATCCTTGCTCCCTGTTGCCCTTGGACATCTTCCTGTTGGGGGTGATTGGTTCAGTCTTGACATGTTCTAGAAGGTGCCATGGTTTCCTGTGGGTTGTCTGCTGCAAAGGTTTCAGAAGAGATCTGCCTGCCGATGCCTTTGGCTGGGATGCCTTTCACCGACCAGGAATCCAGTTACGTGACCCAGCTAATGCGCACGTAAGTCTGGTGGGGTTTGTTGTGAAATTATGCAGGTTGTCTACAGCCCAGGCCTCCGCATTCCTTTAGCACATATGGTCCTGACTTCCTGGTCACATCCCCCTTCAACCCCCCAATCAGTGGCAAGTCTGGTGTGAAGGCGTGGGGCAGTGCAAGAGGCCTGTCCAGAAATTTCCCAGACTCCAAGTCTCCCTTCCAGCATCAGATTCCCCCTCATCCTGCAGACCCCAATCTAGAAAAGCTCAGTCCTCCAGAGCTTCCAGGGAGGTATGTACGGTGTTCCAGAAACCGGCCAGGAAGGCACCAGTCACCCCATGGAGGTGCCTATCCCTGCAGGGTGATAGGCTGGCACTTTCTCCATCACGCTGGACATTGTAGTCTCACACCCACATTGTGTTTTGCTATGGCTCTCTTGCTTGCACTGTCTGGAGTCTTTGCCCAAAAGGTCCTCCACCTTTGCCCGGCTAAACCTTCTTGCACAGGAAGCTCAGCCTGAGTATTCCCTCCCGGAAGCCTTTGCTGACCTCCCTGCAGCCCAGCTCTGGGCTCCGGCCCTAGATGAATGCGCCTCTCTCACACATGGACGTTACTGTGCCATATTGCAATGTCCGTTGCTTCCTGCTTGTGAACTTTTGGCAGAACCTGAGTGCAGTTCCCTCTGGACTCCTCGCCTGGGGCCCCACTAGCCTGGGGCCAGCACACATCGGCCCGGATGGCATCCCAAGCTTCTGATGGGCTTAGCAAGGTGGCTGACCACCTCTGCAACTCTGGCCCCAGTGTCACAGGGAGTCCAGAAGAGAGTCCAGATCTCCCTCTGGAGGCAGATGGGAGCCTCTCCCTTGGTCTGTGGTCCAGCCTATTTATTGGCGGGCATCTAGGTGGGGGCTTGGAGGAAGCACATCTGGGCTAACTTTCCTGGGTCTCTGCTTCCCCTGTGCTGGGAGAGGGGGTCCTCTTCCTCCACATTCCCCCACTCAGGGGAGAGCAGGCCACAGACAAATGAACAAGCCTTGCCCAGGCAAGGCCAAATTGAGTCCTGCATCCATAGTGACCCTGCAGCCTTCCAAGCTCGAGGCTTGGCTGCCCCCTTGTGTCCAGAGAGGTGAAGCGCAAGGAAAATCCTCTAAAACAGGCTAGGACTGGGGGCCCTAGGGCGTTATCCCAGGCCCTCCTCCCCAGGGGACAGCCACACAGACACATCATCAGCGTGACAATCTGTGTCCTCCGGGAGAGCCACCACAACCCACTCACCTCCTGTCATTTCCCCTGAGGCCTGAGTGCTGGGACCCCCCGAAAAGCAAAAGGCAGGTCAGACATTTTAAATAAGTCTCTTTCTCAAGAGGCCTGCAGACAGGGCGGGAACCAGTGGGGGAGCAGCCCGGGGTGTGTGTCTGTGGGTTCTGCTTCCATGGGCACGTCCAGCCCGACTGTGGGGAGCTCTGCTGTGGAGAGAGGGAGATGGCTGGCCAGGCACCACAGCCAGGCGCTCCTGTCCTCCTGTCACGTGCACGTGTGTGGAGTCCTGTCAGGTGCGCCCATTCCAGGCACCTTATGGCGCCCCCTCACCTCTGACATGTATTCCTCGTGGTGCCCGGCCTTCCTGAGGAGGGCTCCTCGTGGACTCTGCAGGCATCCTGCCCTCGTCCACTCCATTGCCTGCCTTCCCAATCCTCCCATGCAGCTGGTTTGGACTCATTCACTGGACCCCCGGAATACAGAACAGGGCCTGCACTTCGTAGCCTCTCCCTGCATGTTTCCAGACCAGGGTTCCCCAAACTGGCCTGGGGTCCGCCCACTCTCTCCCCATGGAACGTTTTCAGCAGCCTATCTCCACCCACCTCACTGTCTGCCCACAACCTGTTTAAACTCAGTTCTTTGTGACACCCCTGCCCCTCCCCTCCTGGGTCCTCACCCCTCACACTGGACGGTCAGTCAGCCCAGTGAGGGCAAGTTGGGTCATAGTCATTCTCATACTCTTGGTGTTGGAAGGATGGACCATCAGGCAGGCTTGTGGGGCCCATGAGTGCCTTGCTAGCCTGTCTCCCTGCAGCTCACAGCCATGTCACCTCCCCAGTGAGATGCCTTTCCACCATCCTCCCCCTTCATACCCCACCCCGGCTATCCTTCTCAGGAAACTTTCTATGCTTCCTAGCAGGTACTCACCCTCCCCCTCTGTTCCCACATCAGTCCTCCCCCTAGCCTCATCCAGAACCCCGTAGCTACACCGTGGTCATGACAAAAGTATGTTGCTTAGGATGACATCTTAGGTCACCAGCCTTGCCAGGTGGGAAACTCCCTCACTCCCATGAAGCCGGACACAATGCCTTCTGGGAGCCACAGTGCAAGCAGTGGTTAGAGGACCGTGCAAAGAGGCCAGTGACTCCTAGATGGCAAGGCCAGCAGGATGAACACCAGCAGCTCAGAATTGCCCCAGGAAGCTCACTCGCATGCCCACCCACACTTCACATGGTGAGATGCGGTGCAAGGAAGTCAGGGCTGCCAGTCACCTACCCTGGAAACCTCGCCTTTCACCTTCCCAACCAGCTCACTTCTGGCCACACCTTCCCGGGGCTCTTGGACTCTCCTGGAGATGGAGTGTCAGTACAACCTCTGGGCCCCCTGCTGCCAGCTCTTTCTGGAAGCTAATGGTATTGACCACAGACTCTGGGACCCAACTTTCTGATGACCCAGGTGGTGGCATCGCTCTGACCTATGTCAGTGTGCACACACACACCTATGCATGTACTCACTGTGCTACACACACACAACTTTGCGGAAACTCACACACAGAGACACAGAGCTGAGGAACCAACATGGCTCGCTCTGTGACAACAGTCAGTGAGAAAGGAAGATCATCAAGGTCTACACCAGCGGAGGAGGGCAGGTAAGTGGACATAGGGCATCCTCTGATCAAGGGCACAGGTGTTGCAACCACACTGAGCATAAGGACCTGCCCTGGGCAAAGGTGCCCAGCTTCACGTAGGCGCTCCACAAATATTTGCTGACTGGAAATGAAAGACTTACTTGCCCACCCCTCAAACAGCGGTTCCCTTGGCCCACTGGAGCATGCATGTCCTGGTGAGTCACACCAGTGCTCCAAGGGTTAACAGCGCCCTCCAGAGGCAGCGCAAGGTTTTATGCCCACATCTCCAGTTTCTCCTGAGCTCCACCAAGCACAGAATGTTGTCACCCGGCCTGCACACAGGCTACTCGGGATCCTTTTATCTAGTTCCTCGTCCTCTTCCCAGCTCACTGATCTATGACCACTGCCTTCAGAATGCCTTTCTCAAGTGTCCCATCCCTGTCCCAAACTGGGGGAGCAGGGTGACCCCCAGATGGAGAAGGAAGACAACTCCCTGGGTCTCCTTGGAATGGCTACTGCCGGCATAGAAAAGGCCAGCAAGAGCTCACACTTGCCACACAGCCCATGTGACTATCTACTACACATGCCCACATTCAGCCTCTGGGGGCCCACACTGCCCAGGGGAGGGGGTTATTATTTTCATGTCAGAGATGGGGAAACTCAGATCCGGAGATGGTAATGATCTCCCTGAAGTCACAGAGCAAGGACACCAGAGAGTCAGGTGCCAAAAGTCCATGTCTTCTTATGTCCTCCATTTGTGGGTGGATGTGGGGAGTGAGAAGAGACGTGCACTAAGATTGGAGATTGTGGGGGAGCCCCCCCTTCACTCCATTCAGCCAAGCAGCCTTCCAAAATAGGGGAGGCAGAGCCCTTCCTCTGATCTGTTTCCCCAGGCTTGGGCCATTAGTGGGGTAGAGTCTAAGCCTCTCTGCTTGAGGCAAGCATCCCTACTTAGCTGGCAATGGAGTATAAAATGCTCTGAAAGTCTTTGGGGGGAAGGGATCTCAATAAAACTGACCCAAATGAAAAAGAGGTGACAGATGATGTCTGGGAGTCAAACGAGGTGACAGATGATGCTTGGGAGTCCAGACACATTCGGGGTCCTTCCAAGTGCCCTGTCTCAGTGCCCTAGAAGGAGGAAGGAGGAACAGTCCTGTGCAAAACAAGAGTCTTCTAAACAAGCCCCCGCTTCCCACTGAGCCCCTCCAGCTTCACACCCTGCAGCTTGTCTCCTGGAGGGCTGCCCACCTGAACGCCTCCTCCAAGGCCGCTAGAAACACCTCTTATTCTCCAACATCCAGAAGCTGCTCTCAGAGGTCCAGCTTGTCCAGGGCCAGAGCAGGGTTTTGAGTGGCCACAGGTGACCCAGGATGGGGCAGGCAACCCTGAGACACAAGGAGAAAATAAAGTGTCCACTGGGGGGGGCAGGACGGCAGATTCCAGGGACCTGTCTTTCCTGGGGTCACCCATGAGCGTGCTGGTGGGTGCCCCTCTTTCACTGCTCCTCCTGCTCGGCTCAGGAGTGGAGGGTCGAGGGAGCAGTAGCCCTCAGGCCATGCTCATCTGCTGGTGTCCACCCCTTCCTCCTCGTCATTCTCATCCACATGGACCCCCAGATCAGGTCATGGATTTCACAGATGAAGACAGAAGTCCGGTCATGAAGTCCACTGTTGATGACGTCAAGCCCAGGACCCAGAGACCCCATGATCATGCCGTCCATCTGCAGGTGTCACCCTGAAAGTCTCTCCTGGCAGCTGTTCTCTCTCTGCTGATGCCCCTGTGTGTCCTGGCCCGAGCAAGTGGAGGACCTGCTGGAGTCGGCTGAGGACAGCTACCAAGTGAGCTTGGAAGACTGTGCAGGGGACCTCCAGACCCTCTGAGACCTTCACCCCCACCCCCACACCCACACACCATCCCCTGGCCACTCTGTCAACCCCCATATTATCTCATGCTTCCTCTTCTTGCCTCTCCCTGTTCTTGGCAGGGGAACACAGGCATAGTGAGGCCCAGGGAGGGCCACGGCTTTCCTCCGCCAGTTCTTCTGTGTTTGAAAAAGTCAGAGTCTTAAGCAAAAAGGATTAAGAAACTAATGTACAACGTTCACATCTTACTTGGGGGGCGGGCCATGGAGAGACGTTTGGGGAGTAAATCTGCTATGTTCACCCTTTCACCAGCAGTGACATGAGCCACATTCTGTCCTGCTTTTGCACAAGACTGGCCTTCATTCTCTTCCCCACCTTGAGTGACCTATGCAGAGATTTCAGTGCGTGGAGCGACCTGGGAATCACCAGTCTCAGTGGACCCTTGTCCTCAACCCTGAGCTGGCTGCAGCTGCCCATGCCACCTCGACATTTTGGACAGAACATAATGCAAGCGTCTTTCGAATGCAGGGTTTAGCTCCAGCCATCTACTTGTCCTTGCCCAAGCTACTTGTTTCCTCTCAGTCTTTTTAGGACTCCTCACTCTTCCTTCCACTGACGTTTTCACTGACTTCCTAGTTTCTTATTTTCCACCTGCTTTGTCACTTCCACACAGGCCACACGGAAAACTCCTAATTCAGAGAACTAAGCGAAGCTCCTGGCATCAAAGAGACCCCTCCCTTTCCCACCCCCAACCCCATCCCTACCAAACAAACAACCCTTTACCTGTTCTCTTCAAGCAGGTATTTCACCATGGAGACCGGTGAAACGTCCCTGGCTCTTTCTCCAGCTCCAGGTGGTCTAGTTCACATGCTTGGTGGAGATGCTTTCCTGGCACAGGTAGAGGGAATCTGATGACTGCAGAGTATCAACCAGAACATCCCAGCCCATGAGGCCCAGAGCATGGCTCTGAAGCCCACACTTGCCAAAGGTCCCCGCTTTCTTTACCCCCACTTGCAGAAGCTGCAGAGAATTCTCCTCACAGGAAGGAAGACTCCAGGACTAGGACTTTTTCCAAACTGGCAGCCGCAGGCACCCCTGAGCACAGTTCTCCAGCACTGAGCATGGGATGTGTTAGGGTAGGAGAGGAAACAATAATACAAGCAGTTATTTCCCCCACCGTATGGGTTTACTCAGAAACAGCAAAAAGGCACCCCCATCATATACATACACCGTCTTCTTTTAGGACATAGATCTGAACCAATTTACATAGATTTTGGAGAGACAGTTGTCACCCACGAGTTCTTTGGAGGAAACTGCAAGTTGGATGTGTGATGACGTTCCATCCGTTGACTGTGATGGTTTCTCATTGGCTGAGCTGTTGCTAGGCAAAGAGGATCCACCTACTGCTTTCCATCTCCTGCTGGAGATTCAAGGTATGTTGGGCCCTGTAGTTTCCTTGTTGCATAGGCATGAATACATAGGGTTTCTGTAGACTAATTTTCACAGGGAGCAGGACAATGAGTCGAAAGCCAGCAATGTCATTTTGATCATCACTTTGGCACTGAATAAAGCCATTCGAAGAAGGAATCTGACCCCATTCCTGAGGACACTGGCTTCCACTCCCAGCCCTCTTCCTTGCAGAGCCCCATTGGCCCTGCTGGCAACACCTTAACTCTCCAAAGATCGAACAAGAATCCTTTATTGAGCACCAACTGTCTCCAAGACACTTAGTTAGCATGGGAACTGACAGGGAACTATAGCGCCTGCTCACAGAGCTCATGAACTACTTGTCCTACCTTGCTTTCCCTTTGGCCAGGAGAGGTTAGGTTGGCACAGAATATCAGTGACATTTGGGGCCTTGGGTGGGACTTCCAAGGTAAACAAGATCCAAGAAAACTAACTGGTTACAGGAGTCCTGACAGACTATTAAGTTCAACCTGTTCATTTGCTCCTGGGTTATGCAGCTACATTTTGCTTGTTCACGGTTCAGTTGTTTCATTCGCAGGGTACGGTAGCAGCTAGTTGAGGTAGGCATCAGAGGCATCAGCGGTTAAAAAAATCTTATCCAAGGACATTTGTAATTGGGAGAATTCTAACAATTGTATTATGTATTCTGGTCACATGTATTCTGGTCATGTGACTCATGAACAATGACTCAGGATTTGATTTTAATGGTCCAGCCAGCCCAGAGCCCTTCTCCTGGGGGCATATCTGAGAGCAGTCCTCTCACCATGTTTCACTGACCACAGCAGGCCCTGGGCACAGAAGCCAGGATCACCCTGGACTTGCCACAAGGTTGCCTACACATTCTGATCCCTCATAGCTTCTTTGCTTCAGATGGAAGAAGATAAATCATTCAAGATCATCAGACTACAGCTGTTAGACTTTACGGGAAAAGGAAATCTTGACCTCAGAGAGCTCAGAAGACTTCAAAAACCTCACATCTGGTTCTATCCTCCAAGCTCAAATCTCTGTGACCAGAACTATATACTGAATGGTCCAAAGCTTCTGTCAGCTGTCTGGCCACCACTCCCATCCCCACCTAGTCCTGCCTCAGGGCTGAAGACTAGCATCTGACTTGAAATACGTCTGCTACACTTCTGCCCACAGATCTCCCCCAGAACTAAAGAAGACCAAAAGCTGATTTTAGAAGTGGCATGACAGTGTTTTGGTAGGAAAAGGAGGACTCCATCACCTACAGCATTTTGATCCAACCTGTAGTGATCAAGGTAAGGGTTGAAGTGTTCCTGACAGATGGCAGGCTGCATGGACCCCTGAGGAATGGACTGACATTTGTCCAGAGAGGAAGAAGCAGTTAAATGTCCCAGTGGAGGAACTCAGGTTTCATCAGTTGCGCTGCCTACAAACACCTGAATAAAGAACAGAAGAGCCCATAACGGTTTCCTGAACTGCCTCCCTTGCCATTTTTCTGTCACACCCACCTCCTGCTGCCACACACACCATCCTCTAGCCCTGGCCTGGCCCTCAAGTTTTTCAGTGACCTTGGCCTATAGGGAAGAGGTTCTAGTCTCTTTTGCTTCACTGTTTCACTGCACAGGTTTCTATGTTCAACCCTCATCTACAGCTCCTTCCAATTATTGAAGCAGCAGTCCTACTATTTACATGGTATCTCTTGTGAACCCCCAGTGTAAGTGTGATAATAGGATGAAGATATCTTGGTTCATTACTAAGCTCTAGCAGTTTCTGTACCAACCAACCCCCCCCCCACCCTTACCTCTCTGGTTTCTGCCCTAAACAACTGAATGGATGTTGAAGATAGTTATTAAAGTAGAGGTGACATAATAGTTTTTAATTGTGGGGTGAAGATGAGAGGACAAAATGAGATGGGGTGAGTTGTGGCTTAGCCTGAGGGTGAGAAACCTACCATAACCTGGATATGAGTCTGGAGCTCACAGAGAAAGAGGAGCTGTAGCTACTGGTGTTGTGGGTGGGAACAGGATGGTGGTGGGACACATCTTGGTTGGCAGGAAGGGTAGTTGGCATGTGTAACTGGCATCTATTGAGGTTACACTGTGTAATCTGATCCCAGATCACTGATTAACAAAGGTTGCAAAATCTTCCCTTTCCCAGCCCTCTTGCCTGCCTCTCTCCAACACTGTACCCTATTTCTACCCCCTACCCCCACTGAGCAAGGGAAGCCACTCTCCCACTCCTCAGGGTTTTCTGGACCATGAGACCACCCTGGAAATATCTCAGTTGCACACCTTAGAGGGAGGGGGAGGGACAAATCTGGGGTCTAGATGCTTCCCAATACTCAGGGAAAGGGCGCAGGTTTCTCTATGCTCACATTTTCCCCAGTAAATAAGGATACAGAAGAAATTAAAATGCAAGTAATAATACACATTTGGTTATTCTTACATAGAAATCTATAAATGATTTAATCTCTATATAATTTATAATCTGAAAAAGAAAAAATATGCCTTCTTTTAAATTACCCATGGAGTGCTCACAAAAATGGACAGTATACAAAACCACTATTTATAATTGCAAGGACATGGAAACAACCCAAATGTTCCAAAACAGACAAATGGATGAAAAAGATATGGTATATATACACCATGGAGTATAACTCATCAATTAAAAATGACAAATTTGATGAATTTATGGAAACATGGATGTACCTAGAAGAAATCATACTAGCAGAAACGAGTCAGAAAGAAAAAGACAGAAACCAAATGGTTTCACTAATATATGGATAACCAAATGAAAGTACACAATGGGAGGGTAAGGACCAGCTGGAGCGGTCAGGGAGGGGAGGTGGTGGGTGACCCCCAGGAATTAAAAAATGATGTGAAATATATATATACACATATAAAATATTTAATTAAATAAAAAAACAAAAACAGAGAAATTACAAAGCTTCCCTAGTATAGAAATATAAAATAATATAAACAGTACAAAATAACACATACTGATCAAAATGCAATAGGTGCTTGTCGCCAATTATAAGGGAAGCATTTGACTCACCAATCTGTGTAGATTATTTATTGGTTCTAGCAGTTACACAGACACATCAGGTAGACCAGGACCAAGGCTGGGGGCCAGGGGGCCTGGGGGGCTCGCCTGGCCCCTAGGTAACTTCTCGTTCCTTCTCTCTATCTCTATCTCTCTCATGCATCCTCTTGTGCTCCTTCATGCTCATGAGTTTCAAGCTCATGTGTGTGTTCTCTGAGCCCCGTTACCCCCCTCTCTCCAAGGCGCATTCACACATGCACACACCCGCTGGACCTCACAGTCTTGGGGAAAATTTAACACCCCAAGTGCAGCTTACAGGCTAATGGAGGAAAAAGTCTGACCAAACTCACTTACCTTCTAAATCTCAGAAATTTAAAAGTTTTCTTTCTAACACTGGCTTAATAAAGAAACCAAAACCAAAATAAAAAACGTAGGAAAAAATACTACAAACCAAAATCCTTTTAGTTGTTTACTCCTTCTGGTTTAAATACATTTATTTAAAAGTAAAAAGATAAAGATTTTTTTAAATTATATGTTACAAATTGTTGGAGACACAGCAAAGAATACTTGAATGAAAAAGCAAACAAGGGAAAACAAGGAATACTCAGAAAAATCATACTTTTTTAGATACAAATAAAGCCACGGGTGATATTAATTACTTAGATTAATAAACAGAAAATTAGTGGTGATAAAGCATCAAATGAAGAGATCTAAGAACAACAAATCCCTTTAGAGATGCCTGAGGATGAACTTCATCAAGTAAAAGGCCATGTTAAGAGGGAATGAGGATAGCATAGCGATGGATGACAGGATCTGAGGGTGAGCAGCAACAGTCGGGGAATGTAAACACCACTTCTGGAAGCTTGGCTGTGAAAGGGGAGACAGACATGGAGCAGTTGCTGAAAGTGGATGAGCCTTAGTGAGAGAAACACTAAATATTTTGACAGCAGAGGAAGAGGCAGGGATGGGTGCCAATACCCGCCAAATAAATGGGGACGAGTAGGAAACTGAGAGTTCACAGCTGGAAAATGTGTTTTTTTTTTCCTGAAAATTACGAATAGGGAAGTACAGGTGACTGAGATTTGAGGTGAGATTCAAAGGCATATGGGAAGCTAAGATGAGGGAAAAACAGCACGAATAGGTGTTCTTGAAGGTCTGGATCACTTGGTCATCCAGCATGCTCAGTAGTCTGGGAGCAGGAGAAGTGTAGTAATCGGGTAGATGTTCTGTTGGGATTTTCCTGAGCAGGTGGACTAGAAGGGAAAGGGGCAACAGGGAGAGAAGAAACATTTATCCCATGTGATCAGCTATCCTGGAAGATAGTGAAGCTTAAGAGCATAGATTCCACAGCTAAAAGGCCCACTTTTAGCTGCTCTCCATTTGTAAGCTCTGTTCATGGCCCAGTTCCTCAGTCTCTCTTTTTGCCTCACTTCTTCAGCTGGAATGCATGAGGATAACAGCCTGCTCGTACAGTGGCTGAGAGGGTTACATGAGTTCATCTGAATAAAGAACTCAAAGCAGAAAGGTCACTTCTGCCTGGGATGGAGTGACAAATGCTGGAATTGCCTGGCACTGAAGACAACTACAAAACCAGACAAAGTGTGTGGAAACAGGTCCAGAGGCAGCTCTGCCTGCAGTCCCTGCGAGAAGCAAAACAGCAGGGGAGCCCAGCTCACTGCTCCTGGCTGGGAGAGGCTCTTGGGAATGCTCGCAGTCCTGCTAGGCCTGTAAAGAGCAAACTCTGGAGCTACGGAAACAAATAAGAAGTCAGAGACAGGCGACGTGGGAGCAGCACATGCTAAAGGCTCCCCGAAGTGTCTATGAGCCATGGAATGGTGGTTTAAATAGCATCAAGTTATTCTCTCAGCCTTCTGGAAGACTGGAATCAAGGTGTGAGCAAGTCTGCCTCCTTCTGAGGGGCTCCTGTGTGTTCTGAAGGGGGGTGGAATCTATTCCAGGTCTCTGCCTTGGCTTCTACTGTTCTGCTGTTAAACGTTGACATCCTTGGTGTATAGATGCACCACAATGATTTCTCCCCTCATTCCACACACTGGTCTCCTTGTGTAATATCTCCATGTGCAATTTCCCTCTTCTATGAGATACTGTTTATATTGGGTTAGGACCCACCCCAAAGACCACATTTTAATTTCCTCACTGTCAAGACCCTATTCTAAACAAAGATCACATTCTAAAGTATAGGGAGGTTAGACTCCACTGTATCTTTTGGGAGAATACAATTTAACTCACACTTAATCCTTGTGGGGTTTAGATCAGGGATGAGTTTCATGCACACACTGGGTGAGACTTTTTAAGGGGTGGGTGTTGTGGAGTTGAGAGCAGAATGGAAATCCTAAAAGTCACTTGAAGCTGGAGTCACAGTTGAAGCCAGAGTGGAGGCACCAATTATTTGTGTCATGGACATAGTATTATCTTAGTATTCAACTGAGTCACCCCAAAATTTTCATTTGGGGAAGAAGGATCACATCCTAGAATAAAAGTTGCCTTAGATTCACCTTAACAAAACTAAAAGCAAGAGGAGCTTCTGACAAGCTGTTTTTTAAAAGGAAAGCAGTATGATCTTGGCTCCTTCTGATAATCACCCATAATATCCAGTTCACAAAATAAAAGTTACCATATATGCCAAGAAGCAGGAAAAATGTCACCCTCAGGGTGAAATCAGAGGTAAGCACAAGGGATCCAGATGATGCATCACAGGATGCATGGCGATGGGAGAACTTTGGGATATACAATGATGCAAAAATACATATATGTAATCAATAAAAATTTTAAGAATAAATAAAAGCTTTCAGTAGAGACAGATTCCGAGATGATCTAAAGGTTGAAAATAGCAGACCAGGATTTAAAGCAGTTACAGTAAATGTGTTTAGGGAATGAAAGAAAACTTAGCAAACAGGAAATCACAACAGAGAAATGGAAACTATTTTTTCAAAGGTGATTAGAAACAGAACAATTACTGTCTGAAATAAAGCATTCCCTGGAAATTTCAACAGGAGATTAGAGATAGCAGAAGAATCCATAACTTGAAGAGTAACTCAAGTCATCCACTCTGAAGAAATAAGGTTGAAGCAAAAATTAACAAAGTCTTAGTAACATGGAAAGTGTAAAGTTAACGTATATATATAATTGGAGTACCTGAAGGCAAGGAAAGGGAGGATGGGCAGGAGATAGGTATAGAGGAATAATTACTCAAAACTTCCCCAAACTTGAAACCATCAACAACAAGATTCATGTGTCTAACATGTTCTTTGATAGAAGATTGGAAAAAGAAGTGGTATGGACATACCATGGAGTTTTGTGTAGTCACAAAAAAGGATGTGATGCAGTCATTTTCAACAAATGGAGTGAATTTGAGAGAATGTGTGTACCTAAGTAAGTCAAACAATAAAAATAAATACTTAATATTTACATAGCAGACAATTCAATAACATAAAAACTTGGGGGCTCTGAATTAGAGAGAAGGAAAGAAAGGACAATGGGCTATAGGAGACAGTGGTGGTGGGGGACAGGGAGAAATAATCAATAGAAGTGGGTGGATTGTCTTGTGTTTACTCCAATCGGTCTATGTTATACAAGTTACATAACCCACGCAGAGGACATTAAGATAATATGTTGAGACTGGGAGGTGTACCCCCAACCACAAGAACCCTTGTTCTTACCTATTGTGTGTCTATGTCCATTGAACAGCCTATCAGAGTATCTTTCTCCAAACCATTCTAATTTAGGGGTTTCTTTTAAACATAGACTGATCAGCCTATAGATACCAGACACTAGGACAGCCCTCAAGCAAAGAAAGACACTCTCCAAAACAGTGGAGGTCCAGGGATAAAAGATAGTACTTAAAACTCTAAACGAGCAAACAAAACCACCATCAACCCAGAATTCCCTCGCCAGCAAAATTATCATTAAAAATTTGAGGGTAAGATAAAAACATTTTCATTTTCAAAAAAAAAAAGGATATTTGAGAGAGAACTAGTGATCAACAAAGCATATTATGAGAAATACTAAAGCTTTTCAAACTAAAGGAAAATGTTACGTGACGGAAACTCAGACCTACAGAAGGCGCTAACTCCGGGAAATGGTGAATTGTAGGCTTTCTTACTGTGTTCTGTCTTCTGTTTCTGCCAGGTTCTCCATTGCTTTTTCTTTCTCTGCAGCCTTCAATACATCTATGAGGAAATAATTACATCTAAGCCCCCAGAGAACAAGAGGACTGCAGAAAGGGTGGAGGATGTGGATCCAATGAAGTTGGCACCAAAGTAACATGTTTGTCTGTTCAACAGCTAGTTTAGAAAGGTTCTCCTACTTATATTGCACAGGTGAGCACAGGTGATCCAGACCAATCTCCTTCCAAGCAGGACTTGCAGCTATGATAAAGAATGTTACAGGAGAAGGAGCTTTTCATGATCACTGTATGTTCTTTCAACTAGACCCTCTGGGGAAGATTTGGAGAAACGTCACAAAATATCCCAGAACAGGAGTTCATAGAAGGCTAAGAAAAACCACTGGACAGCAAGAAGAAATTATTAGAACTTCCATTTGTACTTACTCCTTAGATCTTAAAATTTGTACTTACTCCTTAGATCTTACTTGCTTTAGCATGTTTAATACTTACTAAGGTAGTAAAATAGTGCATGTATTATATAATGCATAAACAAAACACATGTTGGGTTACAAAGTTCAAAATTTTAATAAAAATGGTATGCCAACCAAATAATTGGGAATTGACTGATCTCAGAGGATTTTTTTTTTTCAACACAACCAGCTCCTGTGGCCGCACAACCTCAGAGGAATTTTAATTGCTTTACAAATTTTACATAGAACTCACACTGTTGGTGGTTTCTATGATGTTTCTGATGCAGATCTGTGAATTAGGTACATCATGATGAACAAGGAAGTGGTTTAAAAATGAAGATTCCTGAGTGCTGCACCCACAGATAAAGAGAACTAGATATTTGCATGCATTTTCATTCCTCCCACACCAAATTTTGTTTACTTAGGTCAAATAGATTCATATCATTGTATCTGTTGAGGGGTTATAGGTTCAAACTTCTGTGTTATGTGTTTCATGACACTCTACCCATTACCAATGACCCAATAATCCTTCACCATATTCCAGTGGATCTCTACCCTCTCCCATGCCCAAGCCACCACCCTACCCCTTTGGTTGCATCTGGCAGTCATGTGTTTAGAATTTATTATTGGTTTGGTTTTGACTGATCTTTTGCTACATTTCTCTATATTCCACATTTAAGAATCTTCTTATCTTTGTCTTTTTCCTTCTGACTTATTTTGCTTAGCATTATCCTTTCCAGTTCCATCCTTGTTGTTATAAATGGTAAGAGTCCATTCTTTTTATAGCTTGGTAGCATTCCACTGTATCTATATTTGAGTGCTTCTGTGAGATCCATGAGGTTTCTTTTGATGGATAGCTGGGTTGACCAGATGACTCTCTCCTTCAGCCCACCTCCTCCTTCTTATTCCTACTAACCGACTCTATTTCGGGTCCTCATCATTTCACAATTGAATCATTTTGTAACAACCATGACTTTCTTCAACAAGTCAGTAGCATGGGGGAAAGAAAGGTGAGACTTTAAGAGAAATAAACAAAGGCTGTATGGGGATCTTAAAAGACTCCTAATTGAAAAAGATCAACATTAAATATATATGGCAGGCATGGATGGGCATGAAAATGTGTGGGCAGGGTTCTGCTAAAGATGTGTCAAGTATGAGATGCCTGTTAGATAATAATGTTCTGTGTCAACTAAGCAATTGAGTCTGGTGCTTGATGGAAGACTCAAGACAGGAGATAAACACTTGGCACTCATTAGCACATGAAAGCAACACAAGTAGATGAGACACCAGGAGGAACAGTAAGACAAGAAAAGAGAGCAAAGAAATCACTCAGAGAAAATCTAATATCCAGGTTTACCTCAGAGGAAATAGCAGTGAGTCAAAGAGACTGAGAAGCAGCAAAGAATCCATTGGATTTTGAATATGGGACCGCTGATGACCTTCACAATTTCAATGGAATAAGAAAGATAAAACTCAAAATGAGAAAATGTAAGAAAAATGAAAGAAGACTGCTATTCCAAGGAAGAAGAGATTTGGGTGGTAACTATAGGAGTCATAGGGTCAAAAAATGTTTTTTATGGTGGGAGAGGTTTGTATATGGATGGACAACATAATCTGGTTGAGAGGGAGAAATAAATGCAGTAAAGAGAAACGAGATGTAGGAGCAAAGAACTTGGAAAGTCCGTTCTCTAATGGACTCAGAGCCCAAGAGGAGGATTTGACCTTTACCAGGAGGACAGACACATAATCCAATAGAAACCGGAAGCTGACACCACTCCTTGCTGGTCTTCTCAGTGGGAATTAAAGATGGTCCTTATCTCCTCAATGCAAGCAAAAGGCAGGGTTGTTGCTGTGTTTTTCTTGGCACTTATTTCCTTTTCATTCATTCTTTTCTTTTTTGTGTGTGTGTGTGCGTGTCCTTGAAACTTCAGAGAAATTGAATTTAAGTGTTCCAGCTTGGTCTCAGGTGTGCTCTGGAGAAATAAGGGAAAGGTCAAATGCTTGGGATAGGGTACAGAGGAGGAATACTAATTGGCAAGAGTTTTCTAAGAGGAAGGTGAACAGAGGTGAATAACGGTCAAGTCAAACTTATGAATAAGATCCTTCTTTCTCTGCCATCCTGTGACACTCTTCCTTCCAGAATTGGGATTTATTAGGGAGAATCCAGACCCCTTCAGGCCTGGTCCCTCAGATCAACCAACCACTGGCTTGCATTTCCCCTTTCCCACCACCTGGTGTCAATAGAAGCTCACTCTAAACTGAAGACCACACTCATCTAGGTTGGAGGGAAAAACTCAAAAGTTAAATGAGACCTAGTTCCAAAAAAAAATAGCTGGGCGTGGTGGCATGCACCTGTAATCCCAGCTACCTGGGTAGTTGAGGTTGGGGATTGCTTGAGTCTGTGGTACCCCAGGCAACGAGAACCTGTGGTTCCACAGACAAAAATAGCGAGACCTAGTCTCTCTCTCAAAAAAAAAAAATGTTAAATGCTGCTTTTTAAAGAATGGTTAAACATAAAGATCCAGAGGTGTCCTGTACTCAGAGGATCTCAACACCCAACAAAAACCATAGAATCTTAAAAGTTAGGTCAGGAGGGGTCTTCAGTCATTGAGTTACATCCCATGGGGATGGCTAAAGGAGGCAAGGAAAGACAGATGATTCACCACCCTAAAACCACTTCTAATAAAAGTATCTGTGGACTCAAATACCCAATAGCCTGATAGGCCACTGCTGGTAGAATTCAGGCGAGGTCAGCTAGAATAGGCCGTGGAGGGTTTGGGGATCAGATACCAAGCTCACTGGCTGTATAAGAAGGGCAGGTCTACTTAGAGGTAAGAGTTGAGCTTACGTTTTTGTTTTCCATTATGGCTCTCAGAAGGGTGTCAGGGAGGAAGAGTTGACCCCTTCACCCCCAGGCTCCTGCTGTGACCTCTCTGGTATTTGGGGAGCCTCACGGGGCATCCGACCCCCTATGCAATTGCTTCTCACTCTTTAGCGGCAAAGTTTTGGAGGAACTGAAATCCTCTGAGGTTACTCTTGTAATATTGTCTCCTAGGCTGATTCTAATGCAGCCTTTTGCGGGTGGGAGGCTTTTGTCATATCCAGCTGATTAGCTGGGAGCAAAGATGGCAGAAATAGGAGCAGGATAAAGATACTAACTTAGGAGGATTTTTAGAAATTCCAACTGGATTTTCCCCAAGGAGTTTAAGATATTCCTTCTCTGTCATAAATTTGGACCATGCTCTCCTCTTACCCAGTCCTGTCACAGCCTGGCACAGCAAGGAACCAAACGGACACCATCCCATTCACTTTCCCAATGGTCTGAGCAGCAGAAGCACCTGCAGTCCATTCCCACTAGGTGGCGCCAAGGTCCCAGCGACGTGCCTGGGCAGGTCCTGGGTGGAAGCTGTGGGAGCTCCTGCCCTGGAAATTAATGTGGAGACCATCATTCCCCCTAAACCAGCCGGGGACCTGTTGTCCATTTGTAACTTATATTCTCTGCTTGCACCTTGTTCAGAAAGCTGATTCCCATGCCTTCCTCCTCTTGGTGAGTGTCTCGAGAAGAGACTGGCTCTGTTGTCTTCCACATCACAGCTGAGGAATGGACTGCAGAGCTGTTGAGGACGCAGCCAGGGTCACAGAGAGTGGCAGAGCTGGCCTCAAACCCAGCTCCTCTTGACTCAAGAGTCAAGTTCTTTCTGCCCCTTCCCTAGAGGGGGTGCTTTGCACAGCAGCCACCAAGGTATCTCAAGTCAAAGCAGAGCCCATGTACCTGGTTCCGTGGGTCCATGTGCTGTGGGCTGATGGTACTGCCAGGCCTAGGGCCTGGCCCAACTCTGCCTCAGGGTGCTTGGGGAATGGAGGACACCAGCCCTGGCAGCTGGCAGCTGCCTCTCCACCCCTCAAACCTGCCCACATGGGGCTGGTGCAGGGGCGTCATTAGGGTTGCATTGAGGACTGTGCTGGGAAAGGCTCCAGCACTCAACTTTCCAGCAAATTCTAGGCAATCGTGTGAATAGGGCAGATAAGGCTGGGAAGACCTGGCCCGGGACTGTCTCGTGCAAGGACTAGAAGCTGTAGGCACACACAGCTGAAGACCTGGTGGGGGGGGTACCCTGGCCAGTGTGGCCGAGAGGAAGGGGAGAGCTGCTGGAAGGAGGAAACTTGGCCTCAAGCTGCACGTGTATCACCTCCACCTCTAGAGTCACACAGAGCTCACCTAGCCAGCAGCACAACCCTGCTGGAAACCCCACCCCCACCCCCCGGAGTCATGGAGGCTGGATGGACGCTGCATGTGTGTGAACAGAGGGTTCCTGCAGCGGGTGAGCGGGGTGCTATGTTCTCTCAGTGTGTGCAGAGTCAGAACCCGAGAAGCAGCCCCTCCCTCAGGTCAAGCAGGAAGCGTTTTCTGGTCCCCAACTCTGTGAGGGTGGCCGATCTGGGGGCTCTGCTGCAGGGGTATCTCTGCACCCCACCTCTTCGGGGAGATGCAAGGGGCGGGTGCCGCCAGCCGGGGTACAGTGGGGAGTGGCTGTCAGCAGCACAGCTTCGCTATTAATGTAGTCAGTAAATAAATAGAGGAGGTGCAAGTTTAGCGAACAGCAATCAGTTTAGAACTACAGGGTAATTAGCCCTGCAGGGGGCTCTGGGGCTTCGGCTGCGGAGTCAGGTTTAAATAAGTGAGTTCACTTTCACTGAGGGACCCCTGGAGAGCGGGGGAAACTCTGCCCAGAGAGGCACCTGCCCCCCTGCCAGCCCTAGAGGGGCAGGGCTGGCGTGGGGATGTGGGGCTGGGCCCAGAAGCACAGAGGGTCTGGGGGCCCTATCAGAGGACCAGGTGTTTACAGGCACACACTCCCCGGGAAGCCCAGGCAGTGCCCTGCCAGGAGATGTCACTGCCCAGCGCTCCAGATAAATGCTCAGTTGAGGTCTCTCCACCATCTGGAATGAGGTCTCTCTACCATCACTTGTGAGGGGAAGGGGGAGGGTTTTTGAGGAGTCCCCTGGGCCCATGACTATGAGCTCAGCCCCTTGCCCATCTGGGGAGGGAGGCGCCTGGGCAGGCCTTTGAGGCACTCTACCTGCCCTGGGCCAATGACCACCTCAGTCCACGGCCCCAGATTCTCTCTCTCCTCCACCCCACCCCTTCTCCGGCCCGCTTTCAGCTGTTTATTCTGCAGAGCTGTCCTGGGTGCCGTGCCGTGCCGTGCCAGGCAGCGTTCGGGTCTGAGAAAAGGAAAATGCACAGTGCAAGCCCGGCTTGCAGGAAGGGAAAGTTGGGTGAGGGCAAGATTTAGCCCCCAGTGAGCAGCATGCATGGTGAGTGGGGGCCACAGAGTCCCCTAGAGGCCAGGGGAGATACCCAGGGGAGCTGGAGCTGACACCTGAATAGAAGCTGAGGAAGCCAGACTGAGGGAGGCAGGTGAGTGCCTGCGGGTGAGAATGGCAGGGGCAAAGGTCACAGGAAGCAGAGCTCCCAGTCTCCCAGAATGCATCTGTGGTGCAGGCATCTGGTGCATAAAGTGGGTAGTGGTGGCTGAGGGACCAGGGATGACCGCCACCCCAGCTGGGTGGGACCAGGGGCTCTGTAGCTGAGGGTCAGGCAAGCCTGGTGAAGGAGCTTGCATTTGGCCCAAGAGGAATGAGAAGCTAAGAGACTTGAATCCAAGGCGTCATGATGCCATTTGCATTTTTGGAAAAGCCCTCGGCTGCCAGAAGCCAATCAGAGGATGGGCAGGGGGAGGGTCTGCCTAGAAGCAGAGCACCTGGCAGGGTCAGAGCTTCTCAGTGCCCACTTCTGGGTGGGGCACAAGGGCTGCAGGAAGCCAGGTGGGGAGGCCTGGCAAGGCAGAGGCTGTGGCCTCGGACTCAGCTGACCTCTCCCTCTGGTCACTGGCACAACCAACCTGAGTTCTCAGCGGGTCTCAGCCCTCGGGAGACCGATGGCTGCAGAGGCCCCCGTGTTTGGAGGTGTGCCCACCCGACCGAGCAGCCTTGACACGCAAGGATGTCCTTGGGGACACATGCAGAGGCACGGCTCCCCGGTCCCTCATCCAAACCCCAGAGTGCCTCTGGTCCTGGGGGAGGTTGCCCAGGCTGGGGCAGAGGGCGGCTGCGGGCCAGGCTGGCAGGGGTGGGCAGCCAGTCACCTGCCCCGGGGAGGGAGGGTGGGGGCTGGGGCGGGCCACAGAGTGTTCTCAGGCCGGCCAGCCAGGGCCCCTTTCTCTCCATGAGATCATATCTGGGTCAAAGAGCATGTAAAGCAGGCGGACCCTGGCGGCCACACAAAGCCCATTCAGCCCGGCCCCTATTCACTCACCTCCTCTCCCCCAGAGCCCAGGCGGCAGCGACCCCAGCACAGGGCCTAAGCCCCAGCTTTGATGTCCAAGAACAGAAAACGGCGATTAAATGTTGTTTTAAAGAGGGAGTTGCTCACTGCCCTCCCATCTGTCAAGAGAAAGCTGAGGCCCTGGGGGGAGGGGCAGGGAGGCCTGGGAGGGGGGAGACCTTCGGGCTGGGGGTGAGGCCAGGGGAAGGAGCAAGCAGGGACCCTGGGAAAAAAGGGATGGACAGAGGGCTTGGAGGAGTGGGCCAGGGGCTTGAAACCAAAGACATTTTTGGCCAAGGATTGTTTCTCAAGACGAGAATTCTGCAGAAGGAAATTAATGTAGGCCTGAGACACACAGGTAAAGGAGGCTCCAGAAGAAGAGATTGGAGGGGCGGACATGAGGACCAAGAAGAATGGAAGAAAGAAGACCGGGTGTGAAGGGAAGGAGAAATAATGATGGGAGGAACGGGAAAAAGTGGGAGAACCGAGTGGGGCTGGGAGACAGTGGTGTTGCGTCACTTCCTCTTCCTGGAAGGTGGGCCAGGAAAGCAAGCAAGAGCTCCAGGTGGGTCTCAGCGGGGCAATCCAGGCCGATCCAGAGGCCCAGGTTCCCAAGCTGCTCTTCCCAGTCCCTTCAGCCCGCCCAGCGCAGAGTGGGCTTCTCAGGCAGGCTGCGTGCATTCAGGGCCCCATGACCCCCTAATTCTGGTGCTCAGACCCCCTTTTGAGGTTTGGCGTTGGTCTGATGTTCCAGAGGGACCCCAGCAACAAAACCTGTCTCCCCAGGCTTTGGAGAGGAGCGGGATCATTCCTAGATAATCCAGGTAGGATGGTCTCAACCATAGGTGCTGGACCAGGGAATCCAGACTGGGTGGGATGGGTTTTACCAGGGCTCCCACCCCGCAAGAGGAAGGAGGAAATATGCAGAGAAGCAACCTCAGCCCAGAGACAGGTGTGTGTGTGGGGGTGTTTGCTATTGAGTCCTGTGGACACGCTTTATTCTGCTTGCACCCCTGCCTCCCACCGGTTCCCCCTGCTCTTGTTGCCTTTGTCCCCAGGGCCCATCTGCCACAGACCCAAAGGGCTTGAATTGAGTGGCAGCCTATCTTGGGGAGACATTTCTGAAGGGTGCTTCGCTGCTAGGAGCCAGTGGCAATGTCTGTCTATAAAGATCAGATGGGAGAGCCCTGGGAAAAACAAACCTGGTGTGGTAGCAGGAGATGGCAGATGCAAATTCCGACCGCCTCTTAGCAGTTGTGAGTAGGTATGATGTAGGCCAGAACACAGCAGCTCTCTGCAGGCAGGCCCTGTGCTGTTCTCACCAGTCCCTGATTGCTGGACCAGGATGGGATGTGGAAAGAGTAAGTTGAGCTAGTGCAACACCTTGTGCACAGCACCAAGGATCAAATGACAGCGGTGGATTTAATACTGCGCTTAAGGCTAAAATGTGTTAGGAAAATGTCACAGGTGTGCGCCTTACAAATATGGCGGAGGTGTGTCCGAGAAATAAGCTTGCATGTATAAGCCTAGTTTTCCCAGAAATCTCAGTTCCTCAGCACTGCTCCCCGTTCAAGGAAAGACACAGAAGACAAAGCCAAAAAAAGCAGAGAGATACTGTTAGCCAGAGACAACTGAATTAACTTTATTCTCTTCTAACTGCAGATTCAAGGTATACAACTGAACATTGCTATTTTTCTTATGAGACTTATAAATAAAAATACAAAAAATGTTCACTACAAAAAAATCTACTGTTAGTAGGATGTAAAAAATATTCTCTTTGCTATAGAAGGCACAAACTTCACTTAGTGACACATGGAGAAAAAAACCTGCAGCAGTAAATTCGTTTTTTCTTTCCTTTTTTTTTTTTTTTTTTAAGTCTTGTCAGAAACACTGAAATTACAAAGAAACGCATCAATCTACACGGACGAAGGCAGATGCGGAAAGCTGCAACCGTGGCCACAGGGCTTGGGGCAGACTGCTTCGGGCTAGAACAGAGAGGACTGGCGAGTACAACTGGGGTCTCCAGGGGCAGGGAAGGTTGGGGGGGGAGGAGAGAGAGAATGAGAGAGAGGAAGGGAAGGGAGAAAGGAACAAACCCACTTGAAAGAGGGGTTGGGGGGGAGGAGGAGGAGAGGGAGCGATTGAGAGATTTGTACAAAAAATTAACCAGTAAAATTGAAGAAACAAAATTGGGCAACCTCCTAAAATTAGGCTAAGAGGAGGTGCTGAGGTAGACATGAACTAGAACATCAATTAATTAAAAACACTATTCTGTAATACAGAGCAATCGGACTGGCACTTGTGCTGTCACGACGTCAGACAAGCCACAAAAACAAACAAATAACGAAACAAAACATAACACCCAAACCCAAAGGCTTGGTTTCGCTTGGTCCGTCAGGGCCACAGGGCGTTCAGTGCTGTCATTTACATACATATATATATATTTATTTATCTTTATATATAGGGGTCGATGTCATGGTGCACCACCACGGCTTCTTAACCTCACAAAGATCATGCATAACACTATGGGAACAAATTCTAGAACACCCCGGGAGGCAGGTACCCTGTCTGCAAAGGGGAGCACCAAGACGCACGGGGCAGGGCTGACGGTCCATCCAGCAGGGCATGCACCCCCTCTCCCTACCCATCCCCTGACCCAACCTCCCTAGTCTGGCCTACCCCCTCTCCAGGCCAGTTGGCCTTTCCCTGCACCCAGCATCCCTCCTCGGAGCCCTAGTCTGGCCTTTTCCCCGTCCTGCCTGATACCCAGGAGGCTCTGGGCAGGAGGGAGCCAGATGGGAAGGGAACAGGAGAGAACACAGGTCGAGGGGAAATGGACAGTTGGATGGATTTCTGTTTTCTGTCTTCCTACCAGTGCCTCCAGCTTTTACTCTTACTGGGCTTGCAGGGAACTGGCCACAAGTGTCCCCCCCTCCCCCGTGCCCCCCACCATGGACAGAGCCCAAAGCTCCCCTGTCAGGGGACAAGCCAATGCCTTCTCCCTCCGGGGCCTGGATGCTCCTGCAGCCGCCTGTACCACAGCACCACGAAGGGCTCCATACTCCTGTGAAAACTACACTTTTTTTTTTCTTTTCTTTTTTTCTACATGGAAAAACTGTTCAGGCACAAAGATTAAACAAGCCCATGTTGCATCCCTGGATTGTACAGAATCACTGGTTCCCCCAGCCTCCCGACCCACCCCCCTGTACCCCAAATCGACCATCCCCATATTCGTGGCCTCCTCCAAAGCAGCCCAAAGCAGCAATGATATTTACTATTTTATATTTCTCTCTTGCTATATATAATCTCTCTCTATATATCTGTCTATCCTATATACACATAGGATTTGAATGCTTTGAAGGAGCGAAGAACAAAGGAGCACACGTGTGAGGGTCACTGTTCCCCCAAGCAGGTGGGACACGCAGGCAGGTGAACCCAGGGACGGGATGATTACCAACTTGGACTTTCCAGGCTGAAGAAGTTTCATGAATCTGGATAAGGCAGCAAGTAGCAAGTGGGGTTGTCAGCAGTATCCGAGCTGGAGGCAAGGGACTGGGGGCGGAGCCAAGACGGGGGCTAGAAAGACTCAGATGTCACTTGGGAGAGAGCACCCTCCAACGTCCTCCCCTTCCAAGCCCTTCATCCAGAGTGCTGAAAGCCTCCAGGTCACTTCTGACCCTCACCTGGGCCCTCCGGCCTGCCTAGGAAGGCCTGGACCACATCACAATTCTCTGTGAGTAGGAAGCTAGGGCAGAGGCACGTGAGACTCGATTCGGGGTGTCTGGGGCTAAGCATCCTCTCTCCCCTGCACCCCAGGAAGATGCCATAGGGGTAGAGAGACTGATTTGTGCCATCCAATGCTGCAACATCGGGTAACTGACAATACTGCATGATTGAACACACAACCACACACGAAAAGCAGGTGCGCACACGCACAAAGGGAAACTTTGTTACCGGTGGTGTTGGCTTTTTTTTTTTTTTTTTTTTTTTTTTTTTTTTTTTTTTTTTTTTTTTTTTTTTTTTTTTTTTTTTTTTTTTTTTGTCTTTTTTTATCCTATTCACATTACAAAAGGGTAAGGTCTTGTAGAACTGACAAGGAACTAACAACTATTACAAAAATATTACAATTTGTCAATATTAGCTCAACCCTCGCAGCTGTTATGAACGGGAGGAGACGCAGGCCGGGTGGGCGGGATGAGAGCAGGGAGGGGTGTCAGCTAGGTCTATGGAAGAGTTTTTTTGTTTTTGTTTTTGTCCTTCCCCACCAAAGCTGAGTGACATCTCACTGTCCAAATACTGTTTTCTGGGATTTAAAGATCCCCAAGGGCCAGCCAGTTCCCCACCTTCATCCCAGACTGTGGGAGGAAGCAATAGTGCACAATGATTTAGAGTGCCCCTCCCGATCTCACTCCCTTCACATTATAAACAACTGCTCTCATCATGTGTTTCAAGTTTTTTTTTCCTTCCCAAAGCACTAAGTCATTATGACAGTTGCAACACATCATCCTCCCTACATTATCACCCCAATCAACAGTCTAGTCTAGTGGCAACCCCCCCCCTCCAGCACATCCCCTCAACACACGATTTTTAAGGCCTTCAGATTTGGTGGGCAAGATTGCAGGGGAGGGCTGGAGGGAAGGGGCGGGGGATGGAGGTGGTCACAGCAGCGCCCATCCCTCCAATGTCCCGAAATTCCCCACAACCTTTCTCCCCAAAACCGCTTCCCTAAAATCACTTTTTAAGACCTAAGATAAAAACAAACAACAACAAAAATCCCACAGCCACAACTTTCTCAGGGAGAGAAAGGAAACACACACACAACTCTCACAAATAAAGCATGAGATGAAAAGGAGCGTCCGTCCCAAAGTCAACGCAAATATTGCAAATGTGCTTTCCAAAATTCAGGGTGGGGTGGGGAAGCCTGGGAGAAGGGGGGCCCAGTGCAGAGCAGCAGAATGGGAGGCAGGAAGGGGACAAGAAGGAACAATTGGACGAACATAAGAGGTAGCTTTTAGAAAACAACTCGGCCCTCCTCCCCGAAATGCAACAAAAGCAAACCAAGGCTGGCACACCCCCACACCGGCCCTGAAAATATACCAATTTTGGCAACAATAATGCACGCAGAAATGGGGGCCCCACCCTGCAGAATCTGAACGGGCAGGCCCCAGCCCTGAAGGACCCAGCCAACAGTCAGCAGGTCAGCTCTTTTCCATCATCGGGTAGGAGAGGGATGAGCAACCCGCCCACCCGCCAGATGACCCCCCCCACCCGTACCAGAGCAAGCAGCCACTCCAGCCTGTACCCTGGCCTTCGCTCTCTCAGATCCCGAGTCCTCAGTTCTGTGGCTCCTTCCAGCTGGGAGGCCAGCGGCCTGGGGACGAGTGGACCTTGGCCAGCTGAAGTCCATTAAACCAAACTATTCATTTACACAAGAAACAGAAAAGGACACCCTCCCGTTCCTCCAACCCCCAACCAAGAAGGAGATAAGGGGTTAAGAAAGCTCATGAGGTCACAAAAACTGAGGTAATTCAAGTACAATGTGCTAACAGGGGGACAGGGGACACAGAAAAGAAGCAAAACAGAACACAAGGCCAAAGCGCGCTCTCCTCCTCCCCCTCCTCCTTCCCAGGACGGGGGGGCCTCTGAACCCGGACTCTGAGCGGCTCTCTGGACTGGGCTTTCCCACTGGGTCCCACAGGTCTGGGGGCCCCAGGAACACCAAGCAACGACCCCCCCCTCCAACCCAGAGCCCCTCTCCAAGGACTGGACACTTTCGGAGGACAGCCATGGTTCCTGGGGCCACGCGAGCCTGGGTGCCTCCTCCCGGAGACAGTACTCCGGATGGTGGGATTTGGTTGGTTGGATGGGCCAGGATCTCCTCCTTGTTGGGGTTTTCCATTTTGGAAGCAAAAGCAGCTCAGCAGAAATTCGCTCAAGACAGAGCTTGACTAAGTGGGGGACTCCGTCTGCTCATCTTCTCAGAAAGCTAAGGGTGGGAGTAGGATCTCTGTGCCAGCCCCCACCCCTGGGAGGGACCTGGACGAAGAAGGCTGTGCTGCCCTCATCCAGAAGAGGCTGGGTGCCCTCTGGAAC